>CAUPSL010000918.1:0-65000 GCA_963514005.1 Raja brachyura
GGAGTTTGCAAGTTCTCCCCGCAACCTGCGTGGGTTTTCTCCCAGATCTTCGGTTTCCTCCCACACTCCGGAGACGTGCAGGTCCGCGCCGACCAGCGATCCCCGCACACCGACACGATCCTACACCCACTGGGGACAATATTTACATTTACCCAGCCAATTAACCTACAAACCTGCACGTCTGTGGAGTGTGGGTTTTGGAGAAAGCCTACGCAGGTCACCGGGAGGACGTGCAAACTCCGTACGGACAGCGCCCGTAGTCGGGATTGAACCCGGGTCTATGGCGCTGCATCCGCTGTGGGGCAGCAACTCAAAGACTTCCCCTTTCCCTAACATGGCACCGTGGTCGATGAGAGGTGGCAGCCTTGCCTACAGTCTGTCTGTCTTCTTCGTCTGTTTGTTAGTTGTTTTTAAAGTTTGTGTTCATGTTCGCTGGTTTGTTTTATGTGTGGGGTGGGGGGGGGGGGGGAGTTGTGGGAAACTTTCTTTCAATCTCTTACCTTGCCGGAGATGCGATTGTTTTCCGGATCGTATCTCCGGTCGCTCTGCGGCCTACCATCGATGGAGCTGGAGGCCTCGCTCGGGACTAGAACCTGGGGCCACAGTTCAAGAATGAGGGGTAAGCCATTTAGAACAGAGACGAGGAAACACTTTTTCTCACAGAGAGTGGTGAGTCTGTGGAAATCTCTGCCTCAGAGGGCAGTGGAGGCCGGTTCTCTGGAGGCTTTCAAGAGAGAGCTAGATTAAGGGCTCCTAAAAATAGAGGAGTCGGGGGATACGGGGAGAAGGCAGGAACGGGGCACTGATTGGGGATGATCAGCCATGATCACATTGAATGGCAGTGCTGAGAAGATCATTTTTCACAGAGAGTGTGGTGAATCTGTGGAACTCTCTGCCAGAGAAGGTAGTTGAGGCCAGTTCATTGGCTATACTTAAGAGGGAGTTAGATGTGGCACTTGCGGCTAAAGGGATCAGGGGATATGGGGAGAAGGCAGGTACGGGATACTGAGTTGGATGATCAGCCATGATCACATTGAATGGGGGTGCTGGCTCGAAGGGCCAAGTGGCCTACTCCTGCACCTATTGTCTATTGGCTGACCCTATCCAGCTCACTCTTGAAAGCATCCAGAGAACCGGCCTCCACCGCCCTCTGAGGCAGAGAATTCCACAGACTCACAACTCTCTGTGAGAAAAAATGTTTCCTCGTCTTCGTTCTAAATGGCTTACCCCTTATTCTTAAACTGTGGCCCCTGGTTCTGGACTCCCCCTGTTTCCTGCCTCTAGCGTGTCCAAACCCTTAACAATCTTATATGTTTCAATGAGATCGCCTCTCATCCTTCTAAACTCCAGAGTGTACAAGCCCAGCCGCTCCATTCTCTCAGTATATGACAGACCCGCCATCCCGGGAATTAACCTTGTAAACCTACGCTGCACTCCCTCAATAGCAAGAATGCTATTGAGGGAAAAATTAGGGGACCAAAACTGTACACAATACTCCAGATGTGGTCTCACTAGGGCCCTGTACAACTGCAGAAGGACCTCTTTGCTCCTATATTCGATTCCTCTTGTTATAAAGGCCAGCGTGCCATTTGCTTTCTTCACTGCCCGCTGTACCTGCACGCTTACTTTCATAGACTGATGTACAAGGACCTCCAGATCCTGTTGTACTTCCCCTTTTCCCAACTTGATGGCGTTTGTTGACTTTTTTGGTGGTCTGGAGATGCTTACTGAGAGAATTAGTTTAGAGATACGGCACGGAAACAGGCCCTTCGGCCCACCGGGTCCGCGCCGACCAGCGATCCCCGCACATTGACACTATCCTACACCCAATGGGGACAATGGTTACATTTACACCAAGCCAGTTAACTGTCTATTACTAAGCCATATTGTTGGCTGTCTATTATTGGGGCTGTGGCCTTACCATCGGAGCTGATCTCTTGCCTGGGATCGACGCTCCTGCGGATTTCCCCGTCGAGGAGCTCGCAATCTGGGGTAGAGACTGACGTCGGGGAGCTCCATAAGCGACCCGGGGTAGATCGCCCGGCTCGGGAGAGCTGAGATTCTCCCCCCCCCCCCCCCCCCCCCCACCGCCCCGATGCAGGAGCTTGATCACCCTGGCTAGTTGGCCCGCCTCCGGTTACGGGAGCGGGATCGTCCCGTCAACGGAAGGTTCAAGGCCCGCGACGGCTGGAGAACAAGGAAGGGAAGAGTTTGATCTTTTTTTTTTCGCCTCCCGTCACAGTGAGGAATGTGGAGGAGGCACTGTGGTGGATGTTTATGTCAAAATGCATTTTGTGTGTTCTGTTGCCTTTTAATGGAATGACTGTGTGGCAGATCAAAATCTTAGAATAAACGGGAGGCCATTTAACCATATAACAATTACAGCACGGAAACAGGCCTTCTCGGCCCTTCCAGTCCGTGCCGACCATTTATTTTCCCCTAGTCCCATCTACCTGCACTCAGACCATACCCGTCCATTCCCTTCCCGTCCATATACCTATCCACTTTACTTTTAAATGTTAAAATCGATCCTGCCTCCACCACTTCTGCTGGAAGATCATTCCACACAGCCACCACTCTCTGAGTAAAGAAGTACCCCCTCATGTTACCCCTAAACTTCTGTCCCTTGTTCTGGAGCCTTGGACCTCCCTCCATCTAAGACTTTTAAGACTGAGGTGAGAAAAGGGAACAGAAGTTTAGGGGTAACATGAGGGGGAA
The DNA here is from genome assembly GCA_963514005.1 of Raja brachyura. The sequence continues at coordinate 2,719 of CAUPSL010000918.1, forward strand.
CTTCTTTACTCAGAGAGTGGTGGCTGTGTGGAATGATCTTCCTGCAGAAGTGGTGGAGGCAGGATCGATTTTAACATTTAAAAGTAAAGCGGATAGGTATATGGACGGGAAGGGAATGGAGGGGTATGGTCTGAGTGCAGGTAGATGGGACTAGGGGAAAATAAATGGTCGGCACGGACTGGAAGGGCCGAGTAGGCCTGTCTCCGTGCTGTAATTGTTATGTGGTTATATGGTTATTAAAAACATTTTCACCCAGAGAGTTGTGAATTTGTGGAATTCCCTGCCACAGAGGGCAGTGGAGGCCAAATCACTGGATGGATTTAAGAGAGAGTTAGATAGAGCTCTAGGGGCTAGTGGAGTCGGGGGATATGGGGCGAAGGTAGGCACGGGTTATTGATTGGGGACGATCGCAATGAATAGCAGTGTTGGCTCGAAGGGCTGAATGGCCTCCTCCTGCACCTATTTTCTATGTTTCAATGTAAAATCCTCGCGTGCTGCAAAATATACATGGCTAATAAAGCACGATTTTGATTATTATTGTCCCCTTCTTTCCGCCAAGATTTACCGCAAGGACACGTTTGGCCTGAAGACAATGGATGCCCGCAAGGCGATCACCACCTTCACGATGACCAACGTACATCACACCGAGTGGCACTCCAACAAGACCGTGTTTGACAAGTGCATCGTCAAGTGGCTCACGTAGATACCACGGGCGGGAAGAGAGGGATGGAGGGAGGTCCAAGGCTCCAGAGCAACCCCCAAACCAAACTCAACCCAACCGAACCCAACCCAACTCCCCAATGCACTGCCCTCTGCAGGTGGAAGAACAAACTGCAAAGCAGGAGACCTTCCCTGAAGACGGGGGCCCCCGACCCGACACGTCACCTGTCCACGTTCTCCAGCGACGGGCGGCACAGAGGGGCAGCGGTAGAGCTGCTTCCTTGTAGCTCCAGAGACCCCGGGTTCGATCCTGACCCCGGGTGCTGTCTGCGCGCGGAGTTTGCACGCTCTCCCCGTGACCGCGTGGGTTTCTTCCGGGTGCTCCGGTTTCCTCCCACATTCCAAAGACGTACAAATTTGTGGGTCAATTGGCTGCTGTGAATTTACCCCACGGGTCTGCACGGACTCGGCGGGCCGAAGGGCCTGAATCCATGCTGAATCTCTGAGCTAAACTAAGGTGAAGCTAAAACTCACTTGTGCAGGGGGAAAAAGGCACAAAGTGCTGGCATAACTCAGCGGGTCGGGCAGCGTCTCTGGAGAACATGGACAGGTGACGTTTCGGGCCGGGACTTTTCCTCGGACTGACTTGCGTTGATGTGCAAGAAGGAACTGCAGATGCTGGTTTCAAAGTGAAGATAGACACAAAAAGCTGGAGTAGCTCGGACAGGCAGCACCTCTGGAGAGAAGGGATGGGCGACTTTTTGGGTCGAGGCAACTTCTTCGGACTCGAATGAGGGCGGGTGGAAGGATTGAAGAAGTCGTCTTGACTCGAAACGTCACCCGTCCCTTCTCTCCAGAGTTGCTGCCTGTCCCGCTGAGTTACTCCAGCTTTCTGTCTCCATCTGGGACTTGTGTTGATAATGGATCCCTCGCAGGTACTTTTCCCCGCTCCACCCAAGCCGGACTCCCGCGGGCTAGTCTTGCGATTGGCGGCGCCTGGTAAATACTCCCCTGACGCCTCCTGTCCATTACTCCAAGACCGGTCCCATCCCTCCCCGACCCATCTCTGCGATCTGCACCAAGTGAATGCAAACCTTCAGAATTTCCTTCTTTCCCCGTTGAATGCCTGGGCGGAAATCCTGGCGGGGGGGGGGGTGGGTCAGGGGGGAGCTGTAACCCCCCCCCCCCCAAGGTTTGAGAGGGGGGGAACAATTCCCCCATCCCCCCCACCCATGTTTTGTGACCACGGCGCTACAGCCAGTCCCTGGTTGGGTCGCCTGCCCACGGGACTGGCTCTAGTGCCCAGTTCGCCCGCGTGCCCCGGGACTGGCTCTAGTGCCCAGGTCGTCTGAGTGCCCCAGGACTGGCTGCAGTTTCCAGATCGCGAAGGCTAATTGGGGAAACAAAACTCCTGTGGGCCGAATGATTTGGGGTTATGGGCCAGATCTGGCCTATGGGCCATCGGTTGCTGACCCTTGGCTTCTTTGTCCCCCCCCCCCCCCGTCCCCCCCACACCCCCACCCGTTTTAGAAGCGATTTCCGCCCATGGTTGAACGAGTTTGGTTCGGTTCCGCCCTGACTTGAACCCCCCTCTTTTTCTAACACAGTGTTTAATATTTCCAAGGGAACTTTTGAAGGGAAGGAAAGATGTTTTCTATATCAAAGCTTTTAAAATCATATTCAAAGTAATAATTTTAGAGGAATGAGTGAGTTTTTAAGGATGAAATATTTGTGACTGTTGCCTTTTATATGGAGAAATAATAATGCTATTCAAGATGGGAAAATTTTTGGCAGTAAACGACATGATATATACCTCAGGAATGAGAGGCAGTGGGTTTTGGAGATGGGGGGGAGGGGGGGAATTGTGGGATTGTCTCCGTCGGGAAGGGAGGCAGTGGGAATTGAACAGGAGTTGATTTCTCCTTGGCAAACCCATGGCATTGGCAGGGTGAGGATGATGGACCAGAGGTTCCATTGCCGACCCCAGCTGTTATTGGAAATTCCAGAAGGAAATATCCGGGTCTATTTTTTGGAAGAGAAAAAAAAATAAGGTGTGAGTCGGTAAAGAAAGTTTCCCCTCTGCTTTGTGCCGTTGGCAAGGAGTGAACTTCTCACGGATAATGGGATTCTTATTTTTGCAGCCTTTCCTTCTGGTTTCTCTCCGAACTCTCGGAATTGTACCCGGGTGGGATTCTGTCACTCTTTTGGTTTTCCCCCTTGAAATAATACTTTAGACGCTGGGAATTTGCACCATTAATCCCTCGCCGGGCTTATCTACGTACACCAGGGCGTACCTTCACCTCGACTACAAGGAACCGCAGATGCTGGTGTACAACGAAAATAAAGAAAGAGCCAAAGTGCTGGAGTAACACAAAGGGCCGGACAGCATCTCTGGAGAACATGCATGGCCGGCACTTCGGGTCGAGATAGCTGCTTTTGACCTGAAACGTCACCTTTCCACGTTCTCCAGGTATGCTGCCTGACCCGCTGAGTAACTCCAGCATTTTTGTCTTTTTCTTGTTTTGTAAACCAGCATCTGCAGTTCCCAAAAAGACACCCAGTGCCGGAGTAACTCAGCGGGTCGGGCAGCATCTCGGGGGAACATGGATGGGTGACGTTTCGGGTAGATAGCTTGTTTTGCCCTCAAAACGTCACCAATCCATGTTCTCCAGAGATGCTGCCTGACCCGCTGAGTAACTCCGGCACTCTGTGACAATAGAACCTACACTGCACTGCCTCAATAGCAAGGATGTCCTTCCACAAATTAGGAGACCAAAACTGCACACAATACGGCAGATGTGGTCTCACCAGGGCCCTGTACAACTACAGAAGGACCTCTTTACCCCTCTGCTCAAATCTTCTCGTTATGAAGGCCAACATGCCATTAGCTTTCTTCACTGCCTGCTGCACCTGCATGTTTACTTTCAGTGACTGGTGTACAAGGACACCCAGGTCTCATTCAACTTTCCTTTTTCCTCATCTGACGACATTGAGATAGTAATCTGCCTCCTTGTTCTTGCTGCCAAAGTGGATAACCTCACATTTATCTACATTATTATGCTACATCTGCCATGCATCTGCCCACTCACCCAACCTGTCCAAATCACACTGCCTACCTCTTGCCCAGCAACCCTGGGCATGCTCTTGCCCAAGCTCTGGGTAACAATTCTCACCTCTTCCCATTTCCTTCGGTTGCGAGGTGCCGAGACGGGCACGGTGGCGCAGCGGCAGAGTTGCTGCCTCACAGGGACCCGGTTTCGATCCTGACCGGGGGGTGCTGTCTGTACGGAGTTTACACCTTCACCCCGCGACCTGCGTGGGTTTCCTCTGGCTGCTCCGGTTTCCTCCCACACTCAATAGTCAATAGGTGCAGGAATAGGCCGTTCGGCCCTTCGAGCCAGCACCGCCATTCAATGTCATCATGGCTGATCATTCCCAATCAGTACCCCGTTCCTGCCTTCTCCCCATATCCCCTGACTCCGCTATCTAGCTTGCTCTTGAAAGTATCCACAGAACCGGCCTCCACCGCCCTCTGAGTCAGAGAATTCCACAGACTCCTAACTCTCTGTGAGAAAAAGTGTTTCCCCATCTCCGTTCTAGAAGGGTTACCCCCTTATTCTTAAACTGTGTGGCCCCTAGTTCTGGACTCGCCCAACATCTGGAACATTGCACTCTGAAGACATGCAAGCTTGTAGATTAATTGGCTTCCTCTAAACGTTCCCTGGTGTGTAGGATAGTATACGGGTGATTATTGGGCGGCACAGACTCAGTGGGCCAAAGGGCCTGTTTCCACACTGTATCTCCAAACTAATACTAGCAGCGGCAATCCCTGCACTCAGAACTTAGTAAAATATTTTTGGATAATGAAACTGGCATGTACAAATAAGGGATAGAATCTAAAATCTTTTGTATTTAATTTATCGATTTTGAGTATGACCTAAATCAGTATCAAAGCAAGCTGACCTCCCAATGCAATGTGAGGTCTGGTATAGGTGTGGCATCTATCTATTGATGGTGACTTCATGACTTCCCCAGATAGGGGATTAGTTTGACTCTACTTGCTGATGGGTTGTGCCTGGTGCTTGGACAACTGTGACCCACTGTGACCAGCTGGATGAATGTATGGAGTGGGGTCACCATATTCTCCAGCAGAAAGGATAATGTGCGGTGAGATATTGAGTCTGGGCAGTCAGGTATTAAACACAGAATAAATCCAACCACATGTGACAATTGCCAAACAAGTCAGCTTCTGCGTCACCAGTTAGCGTTTGGTTTGACTTTTTCCAGGATTGTTTTGTACATTATTTCAACGTTGCATCGTGCTGTAATTGCCCAATAAAGTTATTTTAAAGGACAAGAACGAGTCTGGTGCCTGTGAATCTTACTTAATGACCTTGGTCTTTCAGCTGCGGCCACTGAAGATAAATGCCCGTTTCCGGCAGGGCTGTGGAGTCGTTTCCCAAAACACCCGACTCACACTCCCACCCCTTGGTTTCTTGTGTATCTTTTTAAAAAGGGAGGGAGAGAGAAAACGGGGAATTACAGACCAGTTAGTCTAACATGGGTAGTGGGGAAACTGCTAGAGGCAGTTATTAAAGATGGGATAGCAGCACATTTGGAAAGTGGTGAAATCATTGGACAAAGTCAGCATGGATTTATGAAAGGTAAATCCTGTCTGACGAATCTTATAGAATTTTTCGAGGATGTAACAAGCAGAGTGGATAAGGGAGAACCAGTGAATGTGTTATATCTGGACTTTCAGAAGGCTTTCGACAAGGTCCCACATAAGAGATTAGCATACAAACTTAAAGCACACGGTATTGGGGGTTCAGTATTGATGTGAATAGAGAACTGGCTGGCAGACAGGAAGCAAAGAGTAGGAGTAAACGGGTCATTTTCACAATGGCAGGCAGTGACTAGTGGGGTACCACAAGGCTCAATGCTGGGACCCCGGCTATTTACAATATACATTAATGATCTGGATGAGGGAATTGAATGCAACATCTCCAAGTTTGCGTATGACATGATGCTGGGGTGATGTGTTAGGTGTTAGGAGGATGCTAGGAGGCTGCAAGGTGACTTGGATAGGTTGGGTGAGTGGGCAAATGCACGTCAGATGCAGTATAATGTGGATAAATGTGAGGTTATCCACTTTGGTGGCAAAAACATGAGGGTAGACTATTATCTGAATGGTGGCAAATTAGGAAAAGGGGAGATGCAACGAGACCTGGGTGTCATGGTACACCAATCATTGAAAGTAGGCATGCAGGTGCAGCAGGCAGTGAAGAAAGCAAATGGTATGTTAGCTTTCATAGCGAAAGGATTTGAGTATAGGAGCAGGGAGGTTCTTCTGCAGTTGAACAGGGTTTTGGTGAGGCCACACCTGGAGTATTGCGTACAGTTTTGGTCTCCAAATCTGAGAAAAGAAATTCTTGCAATAGAGGCGGTACAGAGAAGGTTCACCAGGCTGATTCCTGGGATGTCAGGACTTTCATATGAGGAAAGAGTGGATAGACTCGACTTGTACTCGCTGGAATTTAGGAGATTGAGGGGGGATCTTATAGAGACTTACAAAATTCTTAAGTGATTGGACAGGCTAGATGCAGGAAGATTGTTCTTGATGTTGGGGAACACCAGAACAAGGGGTCACAGTTTAAGGATAAGGGGGAAGTCTTTTAGAACCGAGATGAGAAGATCATTTTTCACACAGAGAGTGGTGAGTCTCTGGAACTCTCTGCCACAGAAGGTAGTTGAGGCCAGTTCATTGGCTATATTTAAGAGGGAGTTAGATGTGGCCCTTGTGGCTAAGGGGATCAGGGGGTATGGAGAGAAGGCAGGTACGGGATACTGAGTTGGATGATCAGCCATGATCATATTGAATGGCGGTGTAGGTTCGAAGGGCCGAATGGCCTACTCCTGCACCTATTGTCTATGTTTCTATGATCCGACTCCAACAGGAATCCATCCCGTACAGCTCCAGTCCACGGACCACTAAAGGCCGTTTCACACTGGTGATGTATCGAAGTGGCTAAATATGCCGTACGTGTGGAATAAAGTTACGAAGATGATATTAAACACAAATGCATTTACATATGATTATCCCGTTGCTCACTATTTCTCTCGTGACCTCTCGCGGAACCCTCGCGTTCCGGGGAACCCCGGTTGGGAAACTCTGCTGCGGACGGCTGGGTTGTAACCATATTCATTGTTCTTCATCTCTCCCCATCATCGTCTACACCTCTCGTTTCCCTTATCCATAACCGGTCTGAAGAAGTGTCTCGACCCGAAACGTCACCCGTTCCTTCTCTCCAGAGATGCTGCCTGTCCCATAGAAACATAGAAAATAGGTGCAGGAGGAGGCCATTCGGCCCTTCGAGCCAGAACCGCCATTCATTATGATCATGGCTGATCGTCCGCTATCAATAACCCGTGCCTGCCTTCTCCCCATATCCCTTGATTCCACTAGCCCCTAGAGCTCTATCTAACACTCTCTTAAATCCATCCAGTGACTTGGCCTCCACTGCCCTCTGTGGCAGGGAATTCCACAAATTCACAACTCTCTGGGTGGAAAAGTTTTTTCTCACCTCAGTCTTAAATGGCCTCCCCTTTATTCTAAGACTGTGGCCCCTGATTCTGGACTCGCCCAACATTGGGAACATTTTTCCTGCATCTAGCTTGTCCAGCCCTTTTATAATTTTATATGTTTCCATAAGATCCCCCCTCGCCCTTCTAAACTCGAGTGAATACAAGCCTAGTCTTTTCAATCTTCGAAACATAGAAACATAGAAATTAGGTGCAGGAGTAGGCCATTCGGCCCTTTGAGCCTGCACCGCCATTCAACATGATCATGGCTGATCATCCAACTAAGTATCCCGTACCTGCCTTCTCTCCATACCCTCTGATCCCCAAACCCAGCAAAACCAAGAAACTGATTGTGGACTTTGGAAGGAATAGGATGGGGACCCACAGTCCTGTTTGTATCAACAGGTCGATGGTTGAAAGGGTCAAGAGCTTCAAATTCCTGGGCCTGCACATCTGTGAAGATCTTTCCTTGTCCGAGAACACAGATGCAATTATTAAGAAAGCTCATCAGCGCATCTACTTCCTGAGGAGATTACGGAGAGTCGGTCTGTCAAGGAGGACTCTAACTTCTACAGGTGCACAGTAGAGAGCTTGCTGACCGGTTGCTTCGTGGCTTGGTTCGGCAACTTGAGCGCCCTGGAGAGGAAAAGACTACAAAATGTAGTAAACACTGCCCAGTCCATCATCGGCTCTGACCTTCCTTCCATCGAGGGGATCTATCACAGTAACTGCCTCAAAAAGGCTGGCAGCATCATCAAGGACCCACACCACCCTAGCCACTCACTCATCTCCCCGCTACCTTCAGGTAGAGGGTACAGGAGCCTGAAGACTGCAACAACCCGGTTTAGGAATAGCTACTTCCCCACAGCCATCAGGCTATTAAACCTGGCTCGGAACTCTGAACATTAATATCCCTCCATCTGTTATTTGCACTTTATTAATTTATTAATTCACGGGTGTATTTATGTATAGAATTGTAGTCAATGCCTTCTATGTCCTGTTGTGCTGTGCAAGGAAAGATTTTCATTGTCCTGTCAGGGACACATGACAATAAACTCTTTTTGACTCTTTTTTGACTCTTTTACCCAATCTTTAAGAAATAACTGCCGACGCTGGTAAAATCGAAGGTAGACAAAAAGGATAGGGTGAGCTGCTTTAAATACCTGGGAGTTCACATCACAGAGGACCTAACATAGACAACACACACTGCCGCACTGGTGATTAAGGCAAGGCAGTGCCTTTTCCACCTCAGGCAGCTGAGGAAATTCAGAGTCTCTCTGGAGATCCTTCAGTGCTTCTACTCTGGGCTGTAGAAAGCATCTTGTCCGGTAACATCACAATCTGGGTTCGGAACAGTTCTGCCCAGGACAGGAAGGCTCTGCAGAGAGTCGTGCGTTCGGCCGAACACACCATGGAAACTACACTCGCCCCCCTGCAGGATCTATACACCAGGAGGTGGAGATCCAGAGCCAGCAAAATTATGGGGGACCTCTACCCCCCCCCCCCAGCAACGGACTCTTCCAGCTGCTACGGTCAGGCAAACGCCTCCGCTGTCACGCTGAGATGACACGATGAGACGGAGTTTCTTCCCACAGGCTATCAGGACTGTGAACTCTGATCTCACCAGGGATTAATTTACTGTTGTATCTTTAAAAAACATTTTTTTTCTAAAATGTAAATACTGGTTCTGTTCTGTTCGGTAGTTTTTGCACAATCCGCAGGCAATGCCACTTTCATTTCACTGCATATCTTGTATGTGTACAAGACAACTAAAGTTGACTTGGCATCAGATGAAAAGCAGGCCTGCACACGACGCAGCTCCACAGCTGCCGAGAATGTTTGTAGCGAGTGACCTATGACCTGGGCATGCCCAGTCGAAATACCGAACTCACTTCTTGTTGGCTGGGGAAGGTGATGTCAAGAGGGATTAACTCAGGAGAGCTGTGGAACTGCCGATGCTGGAAAAATCAAAGGTAGACAAAAATGCTGGAGGCAGGAAACATGTTCCCGATGTTGGGGGAGTCCAGAACCAGGGGCCACAGTTTAAGACTGAGGGGTAAGGCATTTAGAACGGAGATGAGGAGACACTTTTTCGCACAGAGAGTTGTGAATCTGTGGAATTCTCTGCCTCAGATGGTGGTGGAGGCAGATTCTCTGGATCCTTTCAAGAGAGAGCTAGATCGGGCTCTTAAAGATAGAAGCATAGAAACATAGAAAATACGTGCAGGAGTAGGCCATTCGGCCCTTCAAGCCTGCACCGCCATTCAATATGATCATGGCTGATCATCCAACTCAGTATCCCGTACCTGCCTTCTCTCCATACCCCCTGATCCCTTTAGCAACAAGGGCCACATCTAACTCCCTCTTAAATATAGCCAATGAACTGGCCTCAACTACCTTCTGTGGCAGAGAGTTCCAGAGACTCACCACTCTGTGTGAAAAAAGATCTCACCTCGGTCCTAAAAGACTTCCCCCTTATCCTTAAACTGTGACCCCTTGTTCTGGAGTTGCCCAACATCGGGAACAATCTTCCTGCATCTAGCCTGTCCAACCCCTTAAGAATTTTGTAAGTCTCTATAAGATCCCCCCTCAATCTCCTAAATTCCAGCGAGTACAAGCCGAGTCTATCCAGTCTTTCTTCATATGGAAGTCCTGCCATCCCAGGAATCAGTCTGGTGAACCTTCTCTGTACTCCCTCTATGGCAAGAATGTCTTTCCTCAGATTAGGAGACAAATACTGTACGCAATACTCCAGGTGTGGCCTCACCAAGACCCTGTACAACTGCAGTAGAACCTCCCTGCTTGGGTCGGTTTCGGGTCGAGAGCCTTCTTCAGGCTCCTGTTTCACCAGACCCGCTTGGTCACTACAGTATTTTGTGTCTATCTTCGGTGTAAGCCAGTTCTTTCCTACACATTTTGTTTAAAACGTTGCCTTTCTCCAGGGGAAGCCCATGTTACTTCGCCAGGTCTCTTCACCAGCGCAGTGGGTGGCGATGTCCTCTCGGAGTGCAGGTTGCAACCAGTTACAGCCCTGAAGGAATTGGAGGTGAGATGGTTCACATCGAGGTCGCTGGTACATGTATACACCGGAAGTCAGGATCCACCTGACGCGCAGGACGAGGCTTATCGAGGGAGGACGCAACTCTTTCAGGAAGAGTTTCACCGCGTAAATATGCCTCACTTAAACTGAAGCGGATTAAAGTCTCAGACAGTGGCGTCTACGCCTGTTCCACCAGGACCAATACCTGCCACCTGCAGATGGCACTGTAGCAGAGCATTGAATATAGGAGTAGGGAAGTCATGTTAAAATTGTACAAGGCATTGGTAAGACCAATTCTGGAGTATGGTGTACAATTTTGGTCGCCTAATTATAGGAAGGATGTCAACAAAATAGAGAGAGTACAGAGGAGGTTTACTAGAATGTTGCCTGGGTTCCAGCAACTAAGTTACAGAGAAAGGTTGAACAAGTTAGGTCTTTATTCTTTGGAGCGCAAAAGGCAACTTGATTGAGGTCTTTAAAATGATGAAAGGGATAGACAGAGTTGACGTGGATAAGCTTTTCCCATTGAGGGTAGGGAAGATTCAAACAAGAGGGCATGACATGAGAATTAAGGGACAGAAGTTTAGGGGTAACATGAGGGGGAACTTCTTTACTCAGAGAGTGGTGGCTGTGTGGAATGATCTTCCAGCAGAAGTGGTGGAGGCAGGATCGATTTTAACATTTAAAAGTAAAGTGGATAGGTATATGGATGGGAAGGGAATGGAGGGGTATGGTCTGAGTGCAGGTAGATGGGACTAGAGGAAGTAAATGGTCGGCATGGACTGGAAGGGCCGAGAAGGCCTGTTTCCGTGCTGTAATTGTTATATGGTTATATGGATGTTGGAGGTGAGCCCCACCTGTGGAAAACCTTTTTGGGTCCCATACCTAGGGTCGCCAAATGTCCCGGATTAGTCGGGACATCCCATATATTGGGCTAAATAGGTTTGTCCCGTACTGGACCGCCCTTGTCCTGTACTTGACTGCAATCGTTTCGCCGAACACCTCTGCCCGGTCCGCAATAACCAATCTGACCGCCCTGTGGCTAAGCACCTCAACTCCCCCACCCATTCCATATCCAACCTCTCTGTCCTGGGCCTCCTCCACGGCCAGAGCGAGCAGCACCGCAAGTTGGAGGAACAGCACCTCATATTCCGCTTGGGCAGTCTGCATCCTCTTGGCATGAACATTGAATTCTCTCAATTCTGTTGACCCTGGCTGTCTCCTCCCCTTCCCACCTCTCCCTCAGCCCTCGGGCTCCTCCTCCTCCTTTTTCCTTTCTTCCCCCCGCCTCCCCCCACCCCCCATCATTCTGAAGAAGGGTTTCAGCCCGAAACGTCACCTATCTCCTTCGCTCCTTAGATGCTGCTGCACCCGCTGAGTTTCTCCAGCATTTTGTGTAACCCTCGATTTTCCAGCATCTGCAGTTCCTTCTTCAACACTTGACCACTACTGCTCGGGTCGAGGGGACTGCCAGGTGGGAGCGCCGCGTCCGGCCCCGTGTCACCCGTCCACGACGTAGTGCATCCCATGGAGTGCAGCAGCAGAACCTCGCCGGTGGCCCTGTCTGTCTGTCGGTGGCCCAGCCAGCTGTCCGAACCTTCGGACATTCGCTGCCGGCCGGCACCACCGCCCCTCCTCATGGCCGATCATTGGTCCGTGAGTTGGACGGGGTGACACACTTTGAACGCATGTCACGTGCCCGGGGCCAAAACTCCTCAGCTGCCCCGCCGGCTGGGCTTTGTGTGCAGTCCAGCACTCAGGGCCAACTCATCATTCACCCAGCCACGGCCCAGTCGGGCAACAAATTGCCGTTGGGAATCTGTCCCGTATTTTGACCGTTTGTCCCTTATTTGGGAGTGAGAGTTGGCAACCCTACATCAAACGCTCATTGTGTGTTAACCCAATCATTCCGCAGATCATTCTCGTAAACGGGCTTAATTCTGCTCCTTTAAATTATGAATTTGTTAATCCTCAGGAGATTTTGTGTCTCTGTGTCTGTGTTTCTGTGTCTGTATAGAAACATAGAAACATAGAAATTAGGTGCAGGAGTAGGCCATTCGGCCCTTCGAGCCTGCACCGCCATTCAATATGATCAGGGCTGATCATCCAACTCAGTATCTCGTACCTGCCTTCTCTCCATACCCTCTGATCCCCTTAGCCACAAGGGCCACATCTAACTCCCTCTTAAATATAGCCAATGAACTGGCCTCAACTACCCTCTGTGGCAGAGAGTTCCAGAGACCCACCACTCTGTGTGTGATAAAAGTCCTTCTCATCTCGGTCCTAAAGGATTTCCCCCATATCCTTAAGCGGTGACCCCTTGTCCTGTATCTTTGTGTCTTTTTGTCTCTGTGTCTTTGTCTTTAGTTTAGCTTTGGAGGTACAGCGGCGTGGAAACAGGCCCTTCGGCCCACCGGGTCCGTGCCGACCAGCGATCCCCGCACACTAACTCCATCCTACACACACTAGGGACATTTATTTTTACATTTACCAAGCCAATTAACCTGCAGACCTGTAGGTCTTTGGAGTGTGGGAGGAAACTGAAGATCGCGGAGAAAACCCACGCAGGTCACGGGGAGAGCGTGCAAACTCTGTACAGACAGCGCCCATAGCCGGGATCGAACCCGGGTCTCCGCCGCTGCATTCGCTGTGAGGCAGCAACTCTACCGCTGAGCCACCGTGGCTGCCCGGCCTCTGTCTCTGTTTCTCTGTCTCTATCCATGTCTCTACGAGTCTCGGACCCCCTTCTCCCTGTGACTCTGAGTAGGTTTTGGGCTCCAGCCCTTGATCCGCTTGGAAGAACGCACCGAGCAAGGAGTGCGTGTTGTGTGCACGTCCGATGGGTGGTTTCCTGAGCCGGAAATATATACGGTGGCTGGATGGGAGTGGACGGGACATGACCGCGCGGTCTGACACTTGTCTCACCGAGGACTCCAGCGGGCTGGTCACTGTCCACACCTACATCTCTGTGAGGAGCGAAGCCATCAACAGGCATTCCTGTTTCATGCGGAGTTGCTCACTGAAGCAAACACGAGCGGCTCACCTTCAGATATCACAGGCACGTGCCGTCAGGGTAGGCAAGGTAGGCACTGCCCACCCTGACTAAAATTATAACATAGTAATAACTAAATATAAATAGTAACGGCATGGGAGAATGATGCCTATGTAAGAGACCGATCCCTTAGGTCGGCATAATTCTCCGTGCCTTTCATCCGCAGCGCTTGTAACACGGGAAGCTCTGTGCAGCCCACGTGCCGTCAGCGCTGCCTGAAGCCGTCAGTTTCAAGCGGGGCTGAAGGCAGCAGAAATTCTGCCTTTGCGGGGTTTTCAAATATGGTTTGTCAATATTTTAAGTGTATGTTAGGTAACAAAGAGAGAAGAATGGAGCTCGTGTACCAATGATGTGGTAAGTACATTTTGTGTTTATGTTTTTAAATACCGTATTTCCCGGGGTGTGGGGGTGGGGGGAGAGCTCCTTTCACAGCGTTTGGGGAGTCTGGCCCGGGGTAAAGTTGCGGGGAGGGAACGAATGTTATGAATGAGGGGATTGGGATAATGCCACTTGCAACGCTCCTTGCATGGAGGCGTGGAATGCCACCGCATTGAGGCCGGGGGGAGGGGGGGAGGGGAGGGGGAGAAAAGTAGCTCGGGTGGCTGAGCGGCCGCCGGGCCGGACAGCGGAACCAGCCGCCACCTTAGCTCCTTCTGCCGGTCCCCGCTCACCTCTGGCAGCTCTCCGTCTAAAAACCTCTCTCCTGCCGCTCGCTGGCCTCACTCGTGTCCTTAAATTCTGACAGCGCTAATGAGGTTACTCGGCTGTGGGAATTTAAGGATTTGCAGGAAGCCGCTGACATGAGCGAAGTCGGCAAATGGCAGGTGACAGGTGTTCCGATGGAGAGCACTGCCAAAGGTGAGCGGGCCGGCAGAAGGCGCTGAAGTGGCGGTAAGTTCTGCTGTCGGGTCCCGGTGGCCGCTCGTAACTCCCCGAGCTGCTTCTATCCCCAGCTACAGTGCGTGGCTTCGCGCCCGGAGAGCTGCGGCAGCGGTGAGTGAGTGAGTTACTGGCAGTATCCCCGACACCCTCCTTCTCAACACTTATGCCCTCCCCACAACTTTACCCCTGGCACAGACTCTCCACACGCTGTGAAAGGAACTGTTCCCCCAATTGGTCTAGGACTAGGAAGCCTTGGGCAAATTGAAATGTCACTGTTTTTTATTTATTTATTTACTTAACGGAGAGAACAATCTGCGCATGCGCGGTTTAATTTCTTAAAGCGGACTGAGTGCCTACCCTGAGTAATTACTCACGGCACATGCCTGAGATATCAGGTACATCACAGATCATTCCACCTTCCGTTGGCACAGAGTCACAGCAACAGAGCAACGGCCCCTCGAGTTTAACTGGATCGCAGTAACAGTGTCGGCCCGAGTCAGCTTGGATTCACATAGGGAAATTCATGCTTGACTTACCTTCTGGAATTCTTTGAGGATGTAACTGGGAAAACAGACAAGTGGAGAGCCAGTGTACCTGGACTTTGAGAACGCCTTTGATAAGGTCCCACATTGGAGATTAATGGGCATTTACTGATTACCAAGCCAATTAACCGACAAACCTGTACCTCTTTAGAGTGTGGGAGGAAACCAAAGATCTCGTAGAAAACCCACGCAGGTCTCTGGGAGAACGTGCAAACTCCGTACAGACAGCATCAGAAAATTGTCCATTGTCTATTCTCACCCGTAGTGGGATGGAACCCGGGCCTCTGGTGCTGCGTTCGTGTAAGGCAGTTACTCTACCGCTTGGTATCGGGAATATTTTTCATCCGCATCCTTTTTTGCGTCTTTGACATACAGAATATTTTGAAGTGGTTTGGAGGCACAGCATGGAAACAGGCCCATCGGCCCACTGAGTCCATTCCGACCGTCAGCGACCCATTCACACTAATTCTGTTATCACACTTGAAGCCCTGTCCCACTGTACGAGTTCATTCCAAGAGTTCTCCCTGGTTCGAACTCGGAGATTTACGGTAATGGCCGCTCGTCGGCACTCGGGGCTCTCGTGGACATTTTTCAACGTGTTGAAAAATCTTCCCGAGTCTTACCGAGCCTACCTGCCATTAGCGAGTCTTCCCGAGTACCTGCCGTTAGCGCTAAGAGACGTCCCCGAGCTCCGACGTACCCACTACGCTCATTCTCCGTGCTAACCAGGAGTTTGATTTTTCTTTTAACTCGGGAGAGCTCTTGAATGAACTGGCATCGTGGGACAGGGCCATTATTCATCCACCACCTACACACCAGGGGCAATTTACAGAGGACCAGACAACGTACAAAACCCGCACGTCTGTGGGATGTGTGAGAGGAAACCGGAGCATCCTGAGAAACCCCACGTGGTCTTGTCGTGGCCCAAATATGCTTAAAGAGACAGAAATGCAAATAACCATATAACAATTACAGCACGGAAACAGGCCCTCTCGGCCCTTCCAGTCCATGCCGACCATTTATTTTCCCCTAGTCCCATCTACCTGCACTCAGACCATACCCCTCCATTCCCTTCCCGTCCATATACCTATCCACTTTACTTTTAAATGTTAAAATCGATCCTGCCTCCACCACTTCTGCTGGAAGCTCATTCCACACAGCCACCACTCTCTGAGTAAAGAAGTCCCCCCTCATGTTACCCCTAAACTTCTGTCCCTTAATTCTCATGTCATGCCCTCTTGTTTGAATCTTCCCTACCCTCAATGGGAAAAGCTTATCCACGTCAACTCTGTCTATCCCTTTCATCATTTTAAAGACCTCAATCAAGTCCCCCCTTAACCTTCTGCGCTCCAAAGAATAAAGACCTAACTTGTTCAACCTTTCTCTGTAACTTAGTTGCTGGAACCCAGGCAACATTCTAGTAAATCTCCTCTGTACTCTCTCTCTATAAATAAAATCAGTATAAGCAGTAATCTTTAACCTGCCAGACGGGTGTTGTACACTGTGCTAATAACAGTCTATAGAGAAATCCCCACACACACACACAGACAATTATTCAGTGCATGTAGATCTATATCCCAATATTTGACGATTCACCAATACGTTACCTATAAGGTTAATTCAGCCTCTTGCCTCTTAAGATGGACAGATCCTGAAGATGGACAGATGACAGAAGAGTGACAGGTTATTCTGATAGAGGAAGGGTTAGCCATATATGGATATATGAGAAGGTTACATTTCTGCAGAACAAGCATTGTGTTTTTTCTCCGAACGCCGCGGATGCCAACAGTATTAACAAGGCGGGGTTGGTCTTGCCGCCAAAGATCATATGATCATTGCTTGCCAACCCCTTGTTTAGTTTCTCTTTGGCCTGTCCCACCCATTCATAGTTCACTTGTTGGTGCTCGGGCTTTTTTTGGGGGGGAACCGTGAGTCTACCGGGTCTCGGGCCGGGGTTTAGCGGCCGTGCCGGGACATTGATCAGGTGAGCGAGGTGAGTTTCAGGAGCTGCAAGCGCTCCCCACTTTGCCAGCGAGAGGCGTTGGAAGGGAAACAAACCCCCGGGGCGCAGTTCGGGTCCATAGTCCGGGTTGGTGCGGTTCAGGGAGTTAAGGCAGCGGTCGGCGACTGACTGACTGATCGCTCGGGAGAACTGGTGGGACGTGTTTCTTTATTCCCAGGCACCCACCCGCTTGCAATCTCCGACAAGCAGATTTAGGAACTGCAGGCGCTAGTAACCAGGAAAAGGGCCGAAGGGCGACTCGGAGAGTGACACCGCGTGGAAACCGCGTGACTCCTCGGTCTAACTTGCCCACAGCGGCCAACTTGTCCCAGCTGCACACTGGTCCCACCTGGTGACCTGCCTAGGACAGCTTTGGCCCAGATTCCTCCAAACCTGCCCTATCCATAGAAACATAGAAACATAGAAAAATAGGTGCAGGAGTAGGCCATTCGGCCCTTCGAGCCTGCACCGCCATTCAATGTGATCATGGCTGATCATCCAACTCAGTATCCCGTACCTGCCTTCTCTCCATACCCCCTGATCCCTTTAGCCACAAGGGCCACATCTAACGTCCTCTTAAATATAGCCAATGAACTGGCCTCAACTACCTTCTGTGGCAGAGAATTCCAGAGACTCACCACTCTCTGTGTAAAGAATGTTTTCCTCATCTCGGTCCTAAAGGAATTCCCCCTTATCCTTAGACTGTGACCCCTTGTTCTGGACTCCCCCAACATCGCGAACAATCTTCCAGCATCTAGCTTGTCCAACCCCTTAAGAATTTTGTAAGTTTCTATAAGATCCCCCCTCAATCTTCTAAATTCCAGCAAGTACAAGCCGAGTCTATCCAATATTTCCTCATATGAAAGTCCTGACATCCCATGTACCTGGCCTTGGTTCTTGGTTACTTGGTCCTCCAAAATATCCCGACTGGAATTTAAACTGGAGGGGGTGAAGGGAGGGGTTTAGCCAGAGAGGGTTATTGGGAAGAAAGTGGCACTTTAAATGTAGTTGCATCTGGCTGGGCAACCATGGCTTGGTGGAGATTATTCCGTGCTTTAATAGTTCGTGGGAAGAACCCGCTGTTAAAGTGTCCAACTGTTTCTTAAACGATGCAATAGTCCCAGCCTCAACTACCTCCTTTGGCAGCTGGTTCCATGCACCCACCCACCCACCCACCCACCCACCCTTTGTGTGAAAAAGCTACCCCGCAGATTCCTATTAAAGCTTTCCCCCTTCAACTGGCCAAGCTAGATGCAGGAAAAAAAATGTTCCCAATGTTGGGGGAGTCCAGAAC
This sequence comes from Raja brachyura, assembly GCA_963514005.1. The sequence goes on from CAUPSL010000918.1 coordinate 20,773, forward strand.
TAGGGGCCACTGACTAAGAGTAAAGAGGAAGGTGGACAGAAATGCTGGAGAAACTCAGCGGGTGAGGCAGCATCTATGGAGAGAACGTTTCAGGTCGAGACCCCTTCTTCAGACTGACCCGAAACGTCGCCTATTCCTTCTCTCCACAGATGCTGCCTCACCCGCTGAGTTTCTCCAGCATTTTTGTCTACCTTCGATTTTGCCAGCATCTGCAGTTCTTTCCCAAGAATAAAGGGGAGGCCATTTCAAACTGAGATGCGAAAAAATCTTTTTGTCCCAGAGGGTTGTGAATTTGTGGAATTTTTCTGCCGCGGAAGCCAGTCGAGGCCAATTGACTGGGTGAATTTAAAAGGGAGTTAGATAGAGCTCCAGGGGCTATCGGAATCAAGGGATATGGGGAGAAGGCAGGCACGGGTTACTGATTGTGAATGATCAGCGGGTGAGGCAGCATCTATGGAGCGAAGGAAATAGGCAACGGCTCGGGTCGAAAGAAGGGTCTTGACCCAAAACGTTGCCTATTTCCTTCGCTCCATAGATGCTGCCTCACCCGCTGAGTTTCTCCAGCATTTCTGTCCACCTTCTATGTTTCTATGTTCACCTTAAACCTGTAGCCTGGGCAAGAGACTCTATAAGATCCCCTCTCATTCTTCTAAATTCCAGAGTGTACAAGCCCAGCCCAGCTAATATCTCAGCATATGACAGTCCCGCCATCCCCGGGATTAACCTGGTGAACCTACGCTGCACTCCCTCAATAGCAAGAATGTCCTTCCTCAAATTAGGGGACCAAAACTGCACACAATACTCCAGGTGTGGTTGCACTAGGGCCCTGTACAACTGCAGAAGGACCTCTTTGCTCCCATACTCAACTCCTCTTATTATGAAGGCCAACATGCCAATAGCTTTCTTCACTGCCTGCTGTACCTGCACGCTTACTGTCAGTGACGATTCAGGGATGTAGATGTTTAAGAAAGAACTGCAGATGCTGGAAAAATCAAAGGTAGACAAAAATGCTGGAGAAGCTCAGCGGGTGAGGCAGCGTCTATGGAGCGAAGGGAAATAGGTGACCTTTGTCTGAAGAAGGGTCTCGACCTGAAACGTCACCTATTCCTTCGCTCCATGGATGCTGCCTCACCCGCTGAGTTTCACCAGGGATGTAGATGGGAGGTCAGGACCGCTCTCTAGTTGCTGAGAGGACGGTTCAGTTGCCTGATAACAGCCGGGAAGAAACTGTCCCTGAATCTGGAGGTGTGCGTCTCCACACTTCTGTGCCTCTTGCCCGATGGGAGAAGGGAGAAGAGGGAGTGGCCGGGGGGGGGGGGGGGTGAGACTGGTCCTTTATGATGCCGCTGGCCTTTGTTTTTCAATTCAATTCATCTTTATTTCAAACAGATTAAAAAATAAAAATACAAAATACAGAAAGAAGAATATTTATAAAGTGTCGTAAAGAATATTTATAGAAACATAGAAACATAGAAATTAGGTGCAGGAGTAGGCCACTCGGCCCTTCAAGCCTGCACCGCCATTCAATATGATCATGGCTGATCATCCAACTCAGTATCCCGTACCTGCCTTCTCTCCATACCCTCTGATCCCCTTCGCCACAAGGGCCACATCTAACTCCCTCTTAAATATAGCCAATGAACTTGCCTCAACTACCCTCTGTGGCAGAGAGATCCAGAGACCCACCACTCTCTGTGTGAAAAAAGTCCTTCTCATCTCGGTCCTAAAGGATTTCCCCCTTATCCTTAAGCTGTGACCCCTTGTCCTGGACCTCCCCAACATCGGGAACAATCTTCCTGAATCTAGCCTGTCCAACCCCTTAAGAATTTTGTACGTTTCTATAAGATCCCCTCTCAATCTCCTAAATTCTAGAGAGTATAAACCGAGTCTACCCAGTCTTTGTTCATAAGACAGTCCTGACATCCCAGGAATCAGTCTGGTGAACCTTCTCTGCACTCCCTCTATGGCAATAATGTCCTTCCTCAGATTTGGAGACCAGAACTGTACGCAACACTCCAGGTGTAAATAAATGATTGGAATGTGTCCGAAAGGGAGCAGGAAGGATCCAACACTTGTTAATTCCCACCCCTTAGTCAACTGCTTACAATGATCTTATACAGATTTAGCAGCTATAAACACCTATTTCCATATGGACACCAAATTATTTACATTTATACACTAATCAACTATTTACAAAAGCCATACAAAGAGAGAAAAATAGAAAGCAACCCTCCTGTCCTTTACAGTGTCTCGTAATCATATATACAACCCATCACCCTATAATCACGCTTCAATCAGTAGAACAAATATCCCACTCACAATCACCTATCCTCATCCCAATATCCTGTAAACAAAGTGTTTTTGTACATCTTTTTAAACTGGATTATGTTTGTGCTAAGTTTTATCTCCTGTTCCAGACCGTTCCACAAAGTCACCCCACAGATCGCTACGCACATACATTTAAGAGTTGTTCTGACATTGAGTTTTTTTAAATTAAGTTCCCCTCTCAAATTATACCCGCCCTGTCTTTCCATAAACAGATGTTGTATATTTCCCAGAAGTACCATTTCTTGCTTTGGACATGATTTGTGCCGTCTTAAATGTAACCAGATTGGTGAGCGTCAGTGTGTGTGACTTTCAGAATAATAAATGGGCATGTTCCATATATCCAACGTTATTGATGATTCTTCTTGCTCCTTTTTGTACTGTGCATAACGGTTGGTTTGTAGGCGTTACCCTCATATCTCCACACAGCCAAGCAGATATGGCAATGTGGCAGACATGCCTTGCTGAGGCAGTGTGAAGTGCAGGTGGAGTCGACGGAAGGGAGGTTGGTTTGCATGATGGTCAGGGATATGAAGTAGGATCAATATTCAGAACCATGTCTTTTTCCCTTGTTTCGTTCGTGCGTGGCTGTTCTACACAGGTCTGACAGACATGAAAGAATATCATCTCCCTCTGCTTTTACTTTATGGAATTCTGTTTCCTGCAAATGGTAAGCAACACTGGCATTTATATGTTTTAATGAATAAGTAAACAATGTTTGAGAATGTGGACTTATACTTGAGCTATCATCGGAAGGGCGCTTAGAATGTAAAAGCCCTGTCCCACTGCACGAGTTCGTTCAAGAGTTCTCCCCAAGTTTGCCCTGGTTCGAACTCGGAGATTCACGGTAATGGCCGCTCGTAAGTACTCGAGGCTCTCGTGGACATTTTTCAACATGTTGAAAAATTGTCACGAGTCTTCCCGAGCGTACCTGCAGTTAGCGAGTCTTCCCGAGTACCTGCCGTTAGCGTTACGAGCCGCTAAGAGACGTCCCCGAGCTCCGACGTGCCCGCCACGTTCATTCTCCGTGCGTACCACGAGTTTGATTTTTGATGAAACTCGGGAGAGCTCTTGATTTAACTCGTACAGTGGGACAGGGCCATAAGCTGGCAACGGCACACGGAAAAACAACATCCTGAACAAGTTCTTCAGGTTCAGCAAAGATTCAGAAACTGAAATCTGTTGTGTTGAAGGAATATTTCAATAGTCGAGCAGGTCTCAGATTTCAAGCAATACTTTAACAAAATGGCTGCTGTCTGCACGGAGTTTGCACGTTCTCCCTGCAATTGCGTGGGTCTTCATCCGGGTGCTCTGGTTTCCTCCCACTATCCAAGGACATGCGACGTGCGGGTTTGTAGGTCAAGCGGCCTCTGTAAATTGTCCGCATCGTGTAGCACAGAACTAGTGTATGGGGTGTTCGCTGGTCAGAGCGGACTCGCTGGGGCAAAGTAGCAACGTTACAAAATTTTGAGAATTTAAAAATCAAGTCTGCAATTTATCCCATCAGATAAAGCATAAAAAGAAGTTTAATTTGACACCTAATTCACTTTCATATCTTCAGTATTAAGAAAGTTATGGCCATTTTCATACTCGGAAATTAGCATCTTGTTCCCCATTGCCTTTCAATTGACTTAACTCAAAAGCTGTGATCTGGAACAGTTAAAAGCCCATAACTTTCTTAAAAATTAAGAGAACTCAATGAAATTTTCAGTTATTATAGATTGAAGCATTCTGAAACAAATATGAAACAATCTTACTTGGATGACCTGAAATTAAAGCATATAATTAGTTAGTTATCTAATTGTGGCTAATTACAAAATTCAATGAGTAGATCTAAACATCTATCCATTTCTTAAGAAAAGATAAGCTTTTTTTAAATTGCCTGTGTCCAAATAACATTCACACAATAATCCACAATATAACATAATTTTTAAATCTCATTTTCATGAATTTCTGGGCCAAATGGAAGGAATTTAGTGTTTGATTCCTGTAAATTAATGGCCATTTAAATCATCTAGCGTGTGGGTTTTAGTAGAATGCGATGGATTGGAATGCTGCGGTTAGCGGTGAAGTCGGGAGGAAAAATACTGTTTGTTCATACATTTTTCTTGGACCCCATTTCGCAACATGAAAATATTATTAAAGCCTCCCGAAAAACCAACTTTTAATATAAAAATAAACTATTTACCTTTTTTTCTCCCCTACGCAAAATCCTTCCGGTTGTCGGCGCTCATGGCTTTTGAAGGTGATTTTTAAATTACTCTAGATAATAAATAATTTAGAGTAATTTAAAAATACCTTCATTCATGAAATGTCGGAGCGATTTTTCTTCCGCAACGAAATCGCCCGACATTCATCGATTTTCCCTGCCTGTGGAAAAACAGCACTTTAAGCCCGCCCCCCCCTCTGAAAGGCGCCAACGTCACGCACACGGGGAGCGGCAGAAATGCAGCGCTGCTCAAGGTACGTTTTGTAACATACCTAGGCAAAGGGCCTGTTTCCATGTTGGATCTCTAAACTAAACTGGACTAAACTAATGAGGCAAAATTATTTAATTATTCACCATGGTTCCTTGCAGAAAATCTCAACTAAAAACGGACATAAACTTAGAAAGGAGATGAAGGGGAATTGATTTAGTCAGAGGGTGGTGAATCTGTTCTTCTTCTTGCGTTTGAGGCAGAGGAAGTGGTGAGGCCTTCTGCATTCTGCTTCTTCAGGGTGATGTCATCCGGTTGGACATCCGTAGGAGCCGACCTGAGAAGGGTGCATGCTCCGGGTTGGCACCAAGCTGCCCTCACTGAGGTTGCATTAGCGCTGCTGCTTCTGCTGCTGTGTCTGTTTGTTGTCAATAGACCATAGAAACATAGAAAATAGGTGCAGGAGTAGGCCATTCGGCCCTTCCAGCCCGCAACGCCATTCAATATGATCATGGCTGATCATCCAAGTCAGTATCCCGGACCTGCCTTCTCTCCATGCCCCCTGATCCCTTTAGCCATAAGGGCCACATCTAGCTCCCTCTTAAATATAGCCAATGAACTGGCCTCAACTACCTTCTGTGGCAGAGAATTCCAGAGACTCACCACCGTGTGTGTGAAAAATGTTTTCCTCATCTCCGTCCTAAAGGAATTCCCCCTTATCCTTAAACTGTGACTCCTTGTTCTGGACCTCCCCAACATCGGGAACAATCTTCCTGCATCTAGCCTGTCCAACCCATTAAGAATTTTGTACCTTTCTATAAGATCCCCCCTCTTCTAAATTCTAGCGAGTACAAGCCGAGTCTATCCAGTCTTTCCTCATATGGAAGTCCTGACATCCCAAGAATCAATAGGTGCAGGAGGTGCCTACTCATGCACCTATTGGCTATTGATGTATGGCGGGGTAGACTCGATGGGCTGAATGGCCTCATTCTGCACCTATTTTCTATTGTCTATTGATGTATGGCGGGTTAGACTCGATGGGCCGAATGGCCTCATTCTACATCTATTGCCTATGATGTATGGCGGGGTAGACACGATGGAATGAATGGCCTCATTCTGCACCTATTATCTATTGTGTATGATGTATGGCGGGGTAGACTCGATGGGCCGAATGGCCTCATTCTACATCGATTGTCTATGATGAAAGGCGGGGTAGACTCGATGGGCTGAATGGCCTCATTCTACATCTATTGTCTATGATGTATGGCGGGGTAGACTCGATGGGCCGAATGGCCTCATTCTACATCTATTGTCTATGATGTATGGCGGGGTAGACTCGATGGGCCGAATGGCCTCATTCTACATCTATTTTCTATGATGTATGGCGGGGTAGACTGGATGGGCCGAATGGCCTCAATCTACATCTATTGTGTATGATCTATGGCGGGGTAGACTCGATGGGCCGAATGGCCTCATTCTACATCTATTGTCTATGATGTATGGTGGGGTAGACTCGATGGGCCGAATGGCCTCAATCTACATCTATTGTGTATGATGTATGGTGGGGTAGACTCGATGGGCCGAATGGCCTCATTCTGCCCATGTGACGTGACCATTTGCTGACGTTTTTCTTTGTTGTAAACCGCGCGCAGCTGTCAAGTTCTCCATCGTTGGTCCAGACCGGCCCGTTGTGGGAGTCGTGGGCGAAACAGTGACGCTGGAATGTCACCTTCAGCCCAAGGAACCGGTGGACAAGATGACCGTCCGCTGGCTAAAGTCAGACCTCGACTTTGCGGTCCACATGTTCAGAAACGGCAAGGACGTGACCAATACGCAAGACGATGACTACAGAGGACGGACCGAGCTGTTCAAGGACCAAATGGTGGAAGGAAACGCGTCCCTCAGGATAAAGGACCTCAGAGTTACCGATGAGGGCAACTATATTTGCTCAGTTGACAATGGGGTTGTCTTTGAAGAAACTGCAATCGACTTGAAAGTTGGAGGTTAGTGCACACGTTATTAATAGACAAGCATGTTACATTGGTCATTGTCTGACAAATTGATAGTAGACTTTGGGGCAACCCTCCCCCCCCAGTCCCTCACCCCCCAGTCCCTCACCCCATTCACCATCAACAACACCACAGTCACACCTGTGTTGGACAAAAATGCTGGAGAAACTCCGCGAGTGAGGCAGTATCGATGGAGCGAAGGAATAGTGCGGGTAGAATATGAGGGTTACCTGGAATTTGAAAAACCAACGTTCAAAATCAACCTGGGTTGCGAGGTGCCCAAGTGAAATGTGAGGTGTTGTTCCTCCAAATTGCGGGTGGCCTTACTCTGACAGTGGAGGAGACCCGGGACAGAAAGGCCAGTACAGGAATGGGAATGGGAGTTGAAATGTTGGCCAACCAGCAGATCACACGGGCTAAGGTGGACTGGCCGTTAAAAAGCGTTCAGCGAAGGAATCTTAGGCAGACATTCTACCTTCGATTTTCCAGCATCTGCAGTTCCTTCTTAAACATCAACAACATCACAGTCACATCTGAGGAGTCTTTTAAGTTCCTTGGAACCACCATCTCCAAGGACCTTAAATGGGGGGGGGCACCATTGCACCCACAGTCCGAAAGGCACAACAGAGGATGTACTTCCTGCGGCAGTTGAGGAAGCACAATCTGCCACAGGCAATGATGGTCCAATGTAGAGTCTGTCCTCACCTTCTCCATCATGGTCTGGTTTGGCTCAGCCACCAAGCACGACACCTGGAGGCTGCAGCGAATCTTCCGATCAGCTGAGAAGGTTGTTGGCTCCAGCCTCCCCCCCATTGATGAACTGTACACTGCAAGGGCCAGGAAGCGAGCGGGCAAGATCATCTCTGACCCCCCCCCACCCTGGCCACAAACTCTTTGAATCACTTCCCTCTGGAAGGCGACTCCGGACTGTCAAAGCTGCCACAGCCAGACATAAAAACAGCTTTTTTTCCACGAGTAGTAGCTCTACTCAACAACCAGAAATTTGTAGCATCCTTTTGCTCTGGTATTTTATTTAATTCTTCACATGTTTAATGGATAATGTTTTATTATTAATGCTTAATGTTTTGTGTCATTCCTTACTGTCACTGTGTGTCATGTTGTCACTTGTGGGTGGAGCACCAAGGCAAATGCCTTGTATGTGAATATGGTTGGCCAATAAACTTATCCATTCATTCATTCATTCATTCAGTCTGAAGAAGGGTCCCGACCCGTAATGTCACCTAGATTAGTTTATCATTGTCACATGTACTGAGGTACAGTGAAAAGCTTCAGGCTGTATGCTACCATATAACCATATAACCATATAACAATTACAGCACGGAAACAGGCCTTCTCGGCCCTTCCAGTCCGTGACGACCATTTATTTTCCCCTAGTCCCATCTACCTGCACTCAGACCATACCCCTCCATTCCCTTCCCGTCCATATACCTATCCAATTTAATTTTAAATGTTAAAATCGATCCTGCCTCCACCACTTCTGCTGGAAGATCATTCCACACAGTCACCACTCTCTGAGTAAAGAAGTTCCCCCTCATGTTACCCCTAAACTTCTGTCCCTTAATTCTAAAGTCATGCCCTCTTGTTTGAATCTTCCCTACCCTCAATGGGAAAAGCTTATCCACGTCAACTCTGTCTATCCCTTTCATCAATTTTAAAGACCTCAATCAAGTCACCCCTTAACCTTCTGCGCTCCAAAGAATAAAGACCTAACTTGTTCAACCTTTCCCTGTAACTTAGTTACTGGAACCCAGGCAACATTCTAGTAAATCTCCTCTGTACTCTCTCTATTTTGTTGACATCCTTCCTATTATTAGGCGACCAAAATTGTACACCATACTCCAGAATTGGTCTTACCAATGCCTTGTACAATTTTAACATTACTTCCCTACTCCTATATTCAATGCTCTGATTTATAAAGGCCAGCACACCAAAAGCTTTCTTTACCACCCTATCTACATGCGATTCCACCTTCAGGGAACTATGCACAGTTATTCCTAGATCCCTCTGTTCCACAGCATTCCTCAATTCCCTACCATTTACCATGTACGTCCTATTTTGATTTGTCCTGCCAAGATGTAGCACCTCACACTTATCAGCATAACTTATCACACTTATAGCTACTCTACTTTTTTCCCTTACCTCACAGAGTTCAATATCCTTCTCCTTGGTGAATACCGAAGAAAAGAAATTGTTCAATATCTCCCCCATCTCTTTTGGCTCTGCAGATAGCTGTCCATTCTGGCTCTCTAATGGTCCAATTTTATCCCTCGTTATCCTTTTGCTATTAATATAGCTGTAGAAACTCTTTGGATTTACTTTCACCTTTCTTGCCAAAGCAACCTCATATCTTCTTTCAGCTTTTCTTATTTCTTTCTGAAGATTCTATCTTAAGATAGCGTATGCTATCCAATAAGTAACAGACTCGACATGAAAACAATCGAGCTGTCCACTCTGCAAAGAAAAATGATCAAGACGAGATTATTAAGTCCAATAACGTCTACGTAAAGAAAGGTCAAAGGACTTCCATGAAATATTGGGTCGACTGGGCTTGTATTCACTGCAATTTAGAAGGATTAGAGGGGATCTTATAGAAGCATCTACAATTCTTAAAGGATTGGACATGCAGGTACAGCAGGCAGCGAAGAAAGCCAATGGCATGTTGGCCTTCATAACAAGAGGAGTTAAGTATAGGAGCAAAGAGGTCCTTCTGCAGTTGTACAGGGCCCGAGAGAGACCGCCACTGGAGTATTGTGTGCAAATTAGCTCTCCTAATTTGAAGAAGGACATTATTGCTATTGGGGGAGTGCAGCGTAGGGTCACCTGGTTAATTCCCGGGATGGCGGGACTGACATATGATGAAATAAAGGTCGACTGGGCTTGTATTCACTGGAATTTAGAAGGATGAGGGGGGATCTTATGGAAGCATAAGATCCCCCCTCTTCAAGGATTGGACGGGCTAGATGTAAAAAAAACATGTTCCCGATGTTGGGGGAGACCAGAACCAGGGGTCACACTTTCAGAACAAGGGGTAGGTAAGCCATTTAGGACTGCGATGAGGAAACACTTTTTCACCCAGAGAGTTGTGAGTCTGTGGAATTCTCTGCCTTAGAAGGCAGTGGAGGCCAATTCTCTGAATGCCTTCAAGAGAGATTTAGATAGAGCTTTTAAAGATGGCGGGGCCAATAGCCAATAGGTGCAGGGCTCGGCCATTCAACACTTTGAGCCAGCACCACCATTCATAGAACCATAAAATCATAGAAAATAGGTGCAGGAGTAGGCCATTCAGTCCTTCGAGCCTGCACCGCCATTCAATATGATCATGGCTGATCATCCAACTCAGTATCCCGTACCTGCCTTCTCTCCATACCCCCTGATCCCTTTAGCCACAAGGGCCACATCTAACTCCCTCTTAAATGTTCTCATCTCGGTCCTAAAAGACTTCCCCCTGATCCTTAAACTGTGACCCCTTGTTCTGGAGTTCCCCAACATCGGGAACAATCTTCCTGCATCTAGCCTGTCCAACCCCTTAAGAATTTTGTAAGCCTCTATAAGGAACCCCCCTCAATCTTCTAAATTCCAGCGATCACTGTGATCATGGCTGATCATCCGCAAGCAGTACCCCGTTCCTGCCTTCTCCCCATATCTCCTGACTCCACTATCTTTAAGACCCCTATCTATATATTGGGATCTCCCATATCTCCCAAGTCAAGGGATATGGGGAGAAGGCAGGAACGGGGTACTGATTGTGGATGAACAGCCATGATCACAGTGAATGGCGGTGATGGCTCAAAGGGCCGAATGGCCTACTCCTGCACCTATTGTATATTGACTCGATGGGCCAAATATCCTAAACCTGCTCCTATGAATGATGAATTATGAACTTGTTGCTACATTCTAAGTAGACTTGATCCTTGTTAATCTTTATAGGTTTGGGTCATGACCACTGGATCCACATCAGAGGATACGAGAAAGGTGGAATTCAACTGGTCTGTGAGTCTACCGGCTGGTATCCTGCACCATCGATACAATGGATTGGTGGCGAGAAAGAGAATTTAACTTTCAAATCAGATATCAATTATCAGCAGGATTCGAAACAACTTATAAATGCCCAGAGCCAAGTAACTGTATCGCAGGGTTCGACAAACAAGTTCACCTGTATTTTGTGGAATCGAGTATTGGAAAAAGACCAGGAAGCCATTATTGAGATTGCAGGTTTGTATATTGTCAATATTGCATCTTTCCAGGTGAGGCAGAGGTTCACCTGCACCTCCTCCAACCTCATCTACTGCACCCGCTGTCGTAGGTGTCGGCTGCTCTGCATCGGTGAGACCAAGCGCAGGCTCGGCGATCGTTTCGCCCAACACCTCCGCTCGGTCCGTACAAACCAACCTGATCTCCCGGTGGTTCAGCACGTCAACTCCCCCTCCCATTCCCAATCTGACCTTCCTGTCCTGGGCCTCGTCCAATATCAGAGTGAGGCCCAGTGCAAATTGGAGGAGCAGCACCTCGTATTTCACTTGGGTAGTCTACACCCCAGCGGCATGAACATTGACTTCTCTAACTTCAGGTAGTCCCTGCTTCCTCCCTCCTTCCCAGCTCTCCCACATAGACTACTGTCTCCACCTCTTCCTTTCGTTTTCCCGCCCTCCCCCCACCCACATCAGTCTGAAGTTGGGTCTCGACCCTAAACTCACCTACTCCTTCTCTCCATAGAAGCTGCCTCATCCGCTGAGTTTCTCCAGCATTTTATCTCTACTTGTATATTGTCAACTGCGGTTCAAAAAGGTTGACTTGCGATGTCAATTCCAGCACATGTCAGGCGAGACCAGACTGTCTTATGAAGAAAGACTGCATAGACTCGGTTTATACTCTCTGGAATTTAGGAGATTGAGAGGGGATCTTATAGAAACTTACAAAATTCTTAAGGGGTTGGACAGGCTAGATGCAGGAAGATTGTTCCCGATGTTGGGGAGGTCCAGGACAAGGGGTCAAAGCTTAAGGATATGGGGGAAATCCTTTAGGACCGAGATGAGAAGGACTTTTTTCACACAGAGAGTGGTGGGTCTCTGGAACTCTCTGCCACAAAGGGTAGTTGAGGCCAGTTCATTGGCTATATTTAAGAGGGAGTTAGATGTGGCCCTTGTGGCTAAGGGGATCAGAGGGTATGGAGAGAAGGCAGGTATGGGATACTGAGTTGGATGATCAGCCATGATCATGTTGAATGGCGGTGCAGGATCAAAGGGCCGAATGGCCTACTCCTGCACCTAATTTCTATGTTTCTATGAGAGGAGGAATAAAATAATATCATCTCAAGGTAATAGAAACATAGACAATAAGTGCAGGAGGAGGCCATTTGGCCCTTCGAGCCAGCACCGCCATTCATTGTGGTCATGGCTGATCATCCACAATCAGTAATCAGTGCCTGCCTTCTCCCCATATCCCTTGATTCCACTAGCCCCTAGAGCTCTGTCTAACTCTCTTTTCAATTCATCTAGTGAATTGGCCTCCACTGCCTGTGGCAGGGAATTCCACAAATTCACAACTCTCTGGGTGAAAACATTTTTTCTCATCTCAGTTTTAAATGGCATCCCCTTTATTCTTAGACAGTGGCCCCTGGTTCTGGACTCCCCCGTCATTGGGAACCCCTTTTCCTGCATCTAGTTTGTCCAGTCCTTTTATAATTTTTATAACCCATAATAATCTTATATGTTTCCATATATGATTATATGATCCCCTCTCATCCTTCTAAATTCCAGTGAATACAAGCCCAGTCTTTCCAATCTTTCTTCATATGACAGTCCCGCCATCCCGGGGATTAACCTGGTGAACCTACGCCGCACTGCCTCAATAGCAAGGATGTCCTTCCTCAAATCTCAGAGTGGGCACTATCGAACCATCTCGGTTGTGCCTGATGAGGTTTCGAGATACAACGCGGAGAGAGGCCCTACAAGCCACCGAATCCGCACAAACCAGCAATCTTTTTTATTTTTGAAATAGACAATAGACAATAGGTGCAGGAGTAGGCCATTCGGCCGATTCGAGCCAGCACCACCATTCACTGTGATCATGGCTGATCATCCCCAATCAGTACCCCGTTCCTGCCTTCTCCATCATATCCCCTATCTTTAAGAGCCCTATCTATCTAGCTCTGTCTTGAAAGTATCCAGAGAACCGGCCTCCACCGCCCTAGAGGCAGAGAATTCCACAGACTCACAACTCTCTGTGAGAAAAAGTGTTTCCTCCTCTTCGATCTAGATGGCTTACCCCTTATTTTTAAACTGTGGCCCCAGGTTCTGGACTCCCCCAACACCGGGAACATGTTTCCTGCCTCTAGCGTGTCCAAACCCTTAATGATCTTATATGTTTCAATAAGATCCCCTCTCATCCTTCTAAACTCCAGAGTGTCCAAGCCCAGCCGCTCCATTCTCTCAGCATATGACAGTCCCGCCATCCCGGGGATTAATCTCGCTGCACTCCCTCAATTGCAAGGATATCATTCATCAAATCTCAGAGTGGGCACTATCGAACCATATTGGCCGTGCCTGATGAGTGTTTGAGATACAGCGCGGAGAGAGGCCCTTCGAGCCACCGAGTCCGCACCAACCAGCAACTAGCGCTATCCTACACACCGGCCACATTCTACAGAAGCCAATTAACCGACGTGCCTGAACGTCTTTTGAGTGTGTGAGGAATCCAGAGAAAACCCACCTGGTCACAGGGAGAACGTGCAAACTCCATACAGACAGCACCCGTAATCAGGACGGAACCCAGGTCTCTGGTGGTGTAAGGTAGCAACTCTACCGCTGCAACAAGAAGAATGGTCTTGATCTGAAAGGTCACCTATTCCTTTTCTCCACAGATGCTGCCTGATCCGCTGAGTTACTACGCCATTTTGTGCCTATCAGCCATGAAACGTTGGCCTTGTGTTTCTTGTAGTGAATGTGCAAGGGAGTGATTTGTGTGAACAATTTCTTCAGCCAGAGGGTGGTAAATCTGGAATTAATTGCTGTGGAGGCCAAGTCTATTGATATTTTTAAGATGGGGATTGGCAGATTCTTGCTCAGTACTGGAGCTATGGGGAGAAGGCAGGAGAATGGGGTTGAGAGGGGAAGATAGATCAGCCATGATTGATTGGTGGAGTAGACCGGAGGGGCTGAATGGCCTAATTCTGCCCCTAGAACTGATGAACGTGAATATTTTCCACGCAACATCGTCTAATCACTGCCGTTTCTATTGCAGATATCTTCTTCCCAGTTGTTTCCGGCTGGCTGGTGTTCTTAAGCCTGGCTCTTTGTCTACTGTTGATCGCGCTTGGTTTGGCCGTTTTTTGGACTGTAAGAAGACGTAACCGCATGAAAGGTACCGTCCCATCTACCGCTGCCAATGGGGCAATTATCCGTCAGCTTCCAACATAAAATGGAAAAGAAACTCCTATTATTCTGTCATCGCTAAGAATGAACGGAAACGGTAGCAATCAAGTATTGAGTTTAGTTTCGAGGTGTAGAGTAGAAAGTATCCCTTCGGCCCACCTCGTCCGTGCCAACCATCGATCAACCGTTAACGCTAGTTCTCGTTTACACCGTACAAACAGCCAGGGGCGGAAAACACGGGAGGGGCCAGAGGGGACCCCCCCCCCCCCCCCCCCCTAAATTGATGTAATCCGGATTTGCAAATCTCCGCTTTCCGCGAGACAGTGGAGGTGGGACTGCTGATCGAGGGAGGGCGCCGATTGGACGAGGGAGACGTCGGTCAGCAGCCAATGGGGGCGGGTTATGATGATTCAGCGCGATGATTAGTGGAGGGAGGAGTAGGGAGGGGGGTGGGACTGAGGATAGAGCGCGGTGATTGGAGGAGGGAGACGAGGCACACACCTGCGCCTCATCCACAGCCAGGATCGATCCCGGCCGGGTCAACGGGGTTGTCCCGTCCCCACCCGAGTGTCCATCCCCCCCCCCCCTCCCCCAGGGAAATATGGCCAGCGCGGAGAAGCAGCGCTAAACCCAGCTCAACTCTGCTGGTGAACCTGCCTGGGCTTGCGGGAAATATGGCCAGCGCGCAGAAGCAGCGCTGGTGTCCCGACAGTCCAGGCAGGGCTGTAGGTTAACCCGGCGAGACAGGCAGAGTTGAGCTGCATTTAGCATTGCATTGAGCCTCCGAAGCCTCGCGCATGTGTGTGTGAGTGCGCGCATGCGGGTGCGGCCGCCAAAAAATTGTGTCCCTCCCCCTCTCCCCCAGTCCCCTCCAACGATACCTGGGTGTCATGGTACACCAGTCATTGAAAGTAGGCATGCAGGTGCAGCAGGCAGTGAAGAAAGCAAATGGTATGTTAGCTTTCATAGCGAAAGGATTTGAGTATAGGAGCAGGGACGTTCTACTGCAGTTGTACAGGGTCTTGGTGAGGCCACACCTGGAGTATTGCGTACAGTTTTTGACTCCAAATCTGAGGAAAGACATTTTTGCCATAGAGGGGGTACAGAGAAGATTCACCAGACTGATTCCTGGGATGGCAGGACTTTCATATGAGGAAAGACTGGATAGACTCGGCTTGTACTAGCTGGAATTTAGAAGATTGGGGGGGGGATCTTATAGAAACTTACAAAATTCTTAAGGGGTTGGACAAGCTAGATGCAGGAAGATTGTTCCCGATGTTGGGGGAGTCCAGAACAAGGGGTCACAGTCTAAGGATAAGGGGGAATTCCTTTAGGACCGAGATGAGGAAAACATTCTTTACAGAGAGAGTGGTGAGTCTCTGGAATTCTCTTTTTTCTCAATTTATTTTTAAATGATACCAACGAACCTGCCGCCACCACTTCCACTGGAAGCTCATTCCACACAGCCACCACTCTCTGAGTAAAGAAGTTCCCCCTCATGTTACCCCTAAACTTCTGTCCCTTCATTCTAAAGTCATGTCCTCTTGTTTGAATCTTCCCTATTCTCAAAAGGAAAAGCTTGTCCACATCAACTCTGTCTATCCCTCTCATCATTTTAAAGACCTCTATCAAGTCCCCCCTTAACCTTCTGCGCTCCAAAGAATAAAGACCTAACTTGTTCAACCTTTCTCTGTAAGAAGGGTCATTCCACACAGCCACCACTCTCTTAGTAAAGAAGTTCCCCCTCATGTTCCCCCTAAACATCTGTCCCTCAATTCTTATGTCATGCCCCCTTATTTGAATCTTTCCTACCCTCAATGGGAAAAGCTTATCCACGTCAACTCTGTCTATCCCTCTCATCATTTTAAAGACCTCAATCAAGTCCCCCCTTAACCTTCTGCGCTCCAAAGAATAAAGACCTAACTTATTCAACCTATCTCTGTAACTTAGCTGTTGAAACCCAGGCAACGTTCTAGTAAATCTCCTCTGTACCCTGTCTATTTTGTTGACATCCTTCCTATAATTGGGCGACCAAAATTGCGCACCATACTCCAGAATTGGTCTCACCAATGCCTTGTACAATTTTAACATTACACCCCAGCTTCTATACTCAATGCTCTGATTTATAACGTCTTGCATACCAAAAGCTTTCTTTACCACCCTATCTATATGAGATTCCACCTTCAAGGAACTATGCACAGTTATTCCCAGATCCCTCTGTTCAACTGTATTCCTCAATTCCCTACCATTTACCATGTACGTCCTATTTTGATTTGTCCTGCCAAGGTGTAGCACCTCACATTTATCAGCATTCAAGCAAGTGAATATATATCTGATTACATCAACTACTGTTTTTGATTCTAACTAGAATTAAATTGTTGACTTTTCCAGAACTAGAAAACGACAAGTCAGTCCAACAGTACGGTAAGTGTTTAAATGTGTAACTGTCCACATTGCAACGCTACCAGGTCCAGGTGGCTGGCCATATTAAGAGGTATTAGGTTTACAAGGTTAATTCCTGGGATGGCGGGGACTGTCATATGCTGAGAGAATGGAGCAGCTGGGCTTATACACTCTGGAGTTTAGAAGGATGAGTGCGGATCTCATTGAAACATATAAGATTGTTAAGGGTTTGGACACGCTAGAGGCAGGAAACATGTTCCCGATGTTGGGGGAGTCCAGAACCAGGGCCCACAATTTAAGAATAAGGGGTAAGCCATTTAGAACGGTGACGAGGAAACATTTTTTCTCACAGAGAGTTGTGAGTCTGTGGAATTCTCTGCCTCAGAGGGCGGTGGAGGCCGGTTCTCTGGATGCTTTCAAGAGAGAGCTAGATAGGGCTCTTAAAAATAACGGAGTCGGGGAATATGGGGAGAAGGCAGGAACGGGGTACTGATTGGGGATGATCAGCCATGATCACATTGAATGGCGGTGCTGGCTCGAAGGGCCGAATGGCCTACTGCACCTATTGTCTATTGTCTATTATTAATGTGCTGGAGTTGTAATGAAAGGCTGTTCTTCTTCTTATCGAGTCCACACATCGAGATTAGAAGTTGTTCATCCAGAGCTGAACACAGGTCTCGGCATCTGCACACCACAATGGCGTCTGTCTTGTGCTTCTTGTGGGCGGGTGGTGGACAGATTGGTGAAAACAGGGCCGCGACGTGAATACTCTTTCCTTGACCCCATGAAAGGCTGTTAAACACGGGTTAATAACAACTGCCAAATAACAACCATTGAAAACAATTAATAAAACAGCAACACTCATTGCCCCTTCACCATCCAGCCGAGCAGTGTCGTGGATAGTCTGGATTCCCAACCTGGGGAAAAGGTTCTGACTGTCTACCGTATCTATGTCTCTCACAATTTTATATACTCCTCTCACCCATCGCCTGTACCTCTGGCGTTCCAGAGAAAACAATCCAAGTCTATCCCGCCTGCTCCGGGACTGGCTCTAGTGCCCAGGTCGGCTGATTTTGGGTTGCGGGCCGGATCCGGCCCCTGGGCCGTAGGCTGCCGACCCCTGGCTTAAAGCCTCGAATCCAGACAGCATTCTGTTAAACATCTTTTCCTTGCGGTTATATAAAGAAAGAACAACCTACTACATAGACTTTAGACTTTGGGAAAACAACGTGGCAACAGTCCCTTCGGCCCGTCCAGTCTGCCCCGCCCAGCGATCACCCCGTACACTGGCACTATGCAACACACAATGGGTCATTTACACCAGCCAATTCACCTGCAAACCTGTACGTCTTTGAAGTGTGGGAGGAAACCGGAGCAGCCGGAGGAAACCCACGCAGTCACACTGAGAACATGCAAACTCTGCACAGACAGCACCCGTCGTCAGTATCGAACCCGGGTCTCGGCCGTTGTGAGGCAGCAGCTCTACCCGCTGCGCAACTGTGCCGTCCCAACGAGCAGTTCCTACAACCCTTACGTCACCTGGAGAATGTCTATATTTGAAAAAATATATAGTTCTCCTGCTCACAAAACAATTTCTTTCCTCGAGTCCCAAAGGTCTGGATGAGAGAATTTTAGCCTGTGCTTCATTATAAAAGCCAGCTCGTTCATAACTGGAGCACCCCATTCGGTCCACACTTTGCATCTGAGTCGTTAGGTTCATCGTCTCTGACTGTGAGGTGCAGCTTATACCCTTTGAACAAATGCTTGCACAGAAATATCAAAGTGCAAACCTTGTCATATGTTGATAGAATGGAGCGGCTGGGCTTGTATACTCTGGAGTTTAGAAGGATGAGCGGCAGGAAACATGTTCCCGATGTTGGGGGAGTCCAGAACCAGGGGCGGGACTGTCATATGCTGAGAGAATGGAGCAGCTGGGCTTGTGCACTCTGGAGTTTAGAAGGATGAGAGGGGATCTCATTGAAACATATAAGACTGTTAAGGGTCTGAAGAAGGGTCTCGACCCGAAATGTCGCCTATCTCCTTCGCTCCTTAGATGCTGCTGCACCCGCTGAGTTTCTCCAGCTTTTTGTGTAACCCTAAGATTGTTAAGGGTTTGGACACACTAGAGGCAGGAAACATGTTCCCGATGTTGGGGGAGTCCAGAACCAGGGGCGGGACTGTCATATGCTGAGAGAATGGAGCAACTGGGCTTGTACACTCTGGAGTTTATAAGGATGAGAGGGGATCTCATTGAAACATATAAGATTTTTAAGGGTTTGGACACGCTAGAGGCAGGAAACATGTTCCCGATGTTGGGGGAGTCCACAGTTTAAGAATAAGGAGTAAGCCATTTAGAACGGTGACAAGGAAACACTTTTTCTCACAGAGAGTGGTGAGTCTGTGGAATTCTCTGCCTCAGAGGGCGGTGGAGGCCGGTTCTCTGGATGCTTTCAAGAGAGAGCTGAATTGGGCTCTTAAAGATAGCGGAGTCAGGGGATATGGGGAGAAGGCAGGAACGGGGTACTGATTGTGGTTGATCAGCCATGATCACATTCAATGGCCGGTGCTGGCTTGAAAGGCCGAATGGCCTCTACTCCTGCACCCGTTGTCTATTGTCTATTGTCTATATTCAAATATGGGTAAGTTATCGATAATTGTGCAATGAGATTATTGAAGTGTATTTTTCTTGTTTTCACCTTTTAGACAAGTGGGAACCCCTTGTTAAATCCGGTAAGATATCCTCTTTACAAAAAATGTTTTAGAATTGTGTCTTATACACCAAGAAAACTGGATCCCCTCATGCACCTATAGTTAACAACTAAGTCATGGAGAGTAATGGAATGGCGATGGTTAAGGGCCTGTGGAACTTGGTGATTTTGTTTCGACAACTGCCGGCATCATGTCAGTGTGGCCAAATTTTTTTAACATTTTCAAAATCCAGCGGAGACAAAAAAAACCTTGCGCCACTTGAACATAAATCAGGCGGCAAATTTCCCGGTGAGCTGATCCGTCAGTCAATGATGCCGGGAAGATCGGCACGTGGGACTGGCCCTTTAGAATTAGCAACGCACGACTCTATCATTAGAGTGCACACGGAAAAGATGGGGAAGGGAAGGGGGGGATGTTACCCAGACTGGAACATGATGGCATTGTGAGCAACTTTGGGCCCCGTATCTGAGGAGGGATGTACTGGCGCTGGAGAGGGTCCAGAGAAGGTTTACGGGAATGAGTGGGTTCACATATGAGGAGTATTTGACGGCACTGGGAGCTCGCTACTCTCTGGACATATGAAGGATACGTGGTGTCGTAGCCATTCAGCTTAACTCAGTATGTTACAACTTTAACCACTCACCTATTGTCTATTGTAGCCAAGATCCCAATTTAGTTGGGGCTTATAATTTTTGATTAAAATAAAAGTGCAAATATGAGAGAATAATTCAACGATTGTACAGTGTGCATGGAATATTTCTCCCATCTAACTGGCTCTTCTTTGTTTCCAGATTGGGATACCATGTATAAAAATAAAGGTAAGATCCGGTGGATGATTAGTGTTAAAGAGTTCAGCGATTGTTTCGCCGAACACCTCCGCACGGTCCGCAATAACCAACCCGACCTCCCGGTGGCTCAGCACTTCAACTCCCCCTCCCATTCCGTATCCGTATCCGACCTCTCGGTCCTGGGCCTCCTGCACGGCCAGAGTGAGCAACACTGCAAGTTGGAGGAACAGCACCTCATATTCCGCTTGGGGAGTCTGCATCCTCTGGGCTTAAACATTGAATTTTCTCAATTCTGTTAACCCAGGCTGCCTCCTCCCCTTCCCACCTCTCCCTCAGCCCTCGGGCCCTGACATTCCTTCTCCATCTCCCCCCCCCCCCCCCCCAAGTCGCACTAGCTTCTCATTTTCACACTGCAAACAGCTTACAATGGCCTGTTTCCTTTATCATCGATACTTTTTTGCATATCTTTCATTCATAGTTCTTTATCTCTCCACATCACCGTCTATATCTCTCGTTTCCCTGATCCCTGACCAGTCTGAAGAAGGGTCTCGACCCGAAACGTCGCCTATTTCCTTCGCTCCTTAGATGCTGCTGCACCCGCTGAGTTTCTCCAGCTTTCTGTGTAACCTCTGGTGGATGATTACACTGGAGAATTTGACAGCATCTGAAATACGTCAAGGGCCTGTCTCACTGGGTGATTTTTTTCAGCAACTGCCGGCATCAAACCAGCGTCGCCGAAAGATTCTGAACATCTCGAAATCCCGCTGCGCCAAAATAAATGTGGCGTCATTTCCAAAAATGATGAGGCGGTGACGTGCGTCGATACGCCATCACGCTGCGAATTGTTCCGTGACCTCATACGTTGGTCAATGATGCCGGCAACATGTTGCCGGAACAAAACTGGCAAAATTGGACAAGCCCTTTAGTCATGTCCGGTCAAGAGGGTTTATCGGGGCCTGATAAACCCCGGCTGGGTCGCCTGGGCGAGGGGGTCTGATGTTGTGGGACCCGAAACACCCGATGACCCCAGGTCACATCACTGAGAATGCGTCCCAGCTCATCTAGAAGATGTATCTTGTTCACATTGTCATGTGCCCCAGATAGGACAATGAAACTCTTGCTTGCTGCAGCACTGCAGAATATGTAGACATAACACTGAACAGCTCAGTTCAATATAGACTGAGTAAATAAGCAGATAAAGTGCAGTCGGCTGTCACACTTCAGAGTCTGTTTGTTGGCCAGTTTAATAGCCTGATGGGCAGTGGTCACGTCGGGGGGCCAACCTGTTCCTGAACCTAGATGTTGCAGATTTCAGGCTCCTGTACCTTCTGCCCGATGGTAGCGGAGAGATGAAACATAGAAACATAAAAATTAGGTGCAGGAGTAGGCCATTCGGCCCTTCGAGCCTGCACCGCCATTCAATATGACCATGGCTGATTATCCAACTCAGTATCCCTTCTCTCCATACCCTCTGATCCCCTTTGCCACAAGGGCCACATCTAACTCCCTCTTAAATATAGCCAATGAACTGGCCTCAACTACCCTCTGTGGCAGAGAGTTCCAGAGACCCACCACTCTCTGTGTGATGAGTGTGTGGCCAGGGTGGTGTGGGTTCTTGATGATGCTGCCAGCCTTTCTGAGGCAGCGACTGAGATAGATCCCCTCGATGGTGGGGAGGTCAGAGCCGGTGATGGGACTGGGCAGTGGTCACAACTTTCTGCATCCTTTTCCGCTCCTGGGCGCTCAAGTTGCCGAACCAAGCCACGATGCAACCGGTCAGCAAGCTCTCTACTGTGCACCTGTAGAAGTTCGAGAGAATCCTCCTTGACAGACCGTCTCTCCGAAATCTTCTCAGGAAGTAGAGGCGCTGATGTGCTTTCTTTATTACTTTACAGTATTATGTTTTAGAAGGGCCTTGACCCGAAACGTCACCCATTCCTTCTCTCCAGAGATGCTGCCTGTCCTGTCCCGCTGAGTTACTCCAGCCTGTTGTGTCTACCTTTGATTTAAACCAGCATCTGCAGTTCTTTTGTACATGTTTCCGTGTAGTTAATTATTGCCGTGTGTACGGAGATACAGTGAAAACCTTTTGTTGCATCCTATCCAGTCAAAGACAAGACATGATTGCAATCAATCCTTCCACAGTGTACAGGTGCAAGGCACAGGGAATAACATTTAGCGCAAGGAAACGTCAATCGACAATAGGTGCAGGAGTAGGCCCTTCGGCCCTTCGAGCCTGCACCGCCATTCACTGTGAGCATGGCTGATCATCCAATTCAGTATCCCGTACCTGCCTTCTCGCCATACCCCCTGATCCCCTTTGCCACAAGAGCCACACCTAACTCCCTCTTAAATATAGCCAATGAACTGTCCTCAACTCCCTTCTGTGGCAGAGGGTTCCAGAGATTCACCACCCTCTGTGGGAAAAATGTTTTCCTCATCTCGGTCCTAAAGGAATTCCCCCTTATCCTTAGACTGTGACCCCTTGTTCTGCACCTCCCCAACATCGGGAACCATCTTCCTGCATCTAGCCTATCCAATCCCTTAAAAATGTTGTAAGTTTCTATAAGATCCCCCCTCAATCTTCTAAATTCCAGCGAGTACAAGCCAACTCTATCCAGTCTTTCCACATATGAAAGTCTTGACATCCCAGGAATCAGTCTGGTGAACCTTCTCTGTATCCCCTCTATGGCAAGGATGTCTTTCCCCAGATTTGGAGACCAAAACTGTACGCAATACTCCAGGTGTGGCCTCACCAAAACCCTGTACAACTGCAGTAGAACCTCCCTGCTCCTATACTCAAATCCTTTCGCTATGAATGCTAAAATAGCATTTGCGTTCTTCACGGCCTGCTGCACCTGCATGCCTACTTTCAATGACTGGTGTACCATGACACCCAGGTCTCGTTGCATCTCCCCTTTTCCTAATTGGCCACCATTCAGATAATAGTCTACCCTCCTGTTTTTGCCGCCAAAGTGGATAACCTCACATTTATCCTCATTATACTGCATCTGCCATGCATTTGCCCACTCACCCAGCCTATCCAAGTCACCTTGCAGCCTCCTAGCATCCTCCTCACACCTAACACTACCCCCCCAGCTTAGTGTCATCCGCAAACTTGGAGATGTTGCATTCAAGTCCCTCGTCCAAATCATTAATATATATTGTAAATAGCTGGGGTCCCAGCACTGAGCCTTGCGGTACCCCGCTAGTCACTGCCTGCCATTCTGAAAAGGACCCGTTTACTCCTACTCTTTGCTTCCTGTCTGCCAGCCAGTTCTCTATCCACATCAATACTGAACCCCCAATACCGTGTGCTTTAAGTTTGTATACTAATCTCTTATGTGGGACCTTGTCGAAAGCCTTCTGAAAGTCTAGATATAACACATCCACTCTTTATAGTTCTCCCTTAGTTTCTCCCTTATATGGTTCTCCCTTATCAACACTGCTAGTTACATCCTCGAAAAATTCTATCAGATTTGTCAGACATGATTTACCTTTCGTAAATCCATGCTGACTTTGTCCAATGATTTCACCACTTTCCAAATGTTCTCTATCCCATCTTTAATAACTGACTCTAGCAGTTTCCCCACTACCGATGTTAGACTAACTGGTCTGTAATTCCCCACTTTTTCTCTCCCTCCTTTTTTAAAAAGTGGGGTTACATTAGCTACCCTCCAATCCTCAGGAACTACTCTAGAATCTAAGGAATTTTGAAAAATTATCACTAATGCATCCACTATTTCTGTGGCTACTTCCTTGAGTACTCTGGGATGCAGACTATCTGGCCCTGGGGATTTATCGGCCTTTAATCCATTCAATTTACCCAACACAACTTCCCGGCTAACCTGGATTTCACTCAGTTCCTCCACCTTATTTGACCCCCGGTCCCCTGCTATTTCCGGCTATCATCTCCGTTCTAAATGGCTTATCCCTTATTCTTAAACTGTGCCCCCTGGTTCTGGACTCCCCCAATATCGGGAACATAATTACCTGCCTCTAGCGTGTCCAAAACCTTAATAATCTTGTATGTTTCAATAAGATCATGGTAAATGGTAGGGAAATGAGGAATGCTGTGGAACAGAGGGATCGAGGAATAACTGTGCATAGTTCCCTGAAGGTGGAATCGCATGTAGATAGGGTGGTAAAGAAAGCTTTTGGTGTGCTGGCCTTTATAAATCAGAGCATTGAATATAGGAGTAGGGAAGTAATGTTAAAATTGTACAAGGCATTGGTAAGACCAATTCTGGAGTATGGTGTACAATTTTGGTCGCCTCATTATAGGAAGGATGTCAACAAAATAGAGAGAGTACAGAGGAGATTTACTAGAATGTTGCCTGGGTTCCAGCAACTAAGTTACAGAGAAAGGTTGACCAAGTTAGGTCTTTATTCTTTGGAGCGCAGAAGGTTAAGGGGGGACTTGATTGAGGTCTTTAAAATGATGAAAGTGATAGACAGAGTTGACGTGGATAAGCTTTTCCCATTGAGGGTAGGAATGATTCAAACAAGAGGGCATGACATGAGAATTAAGGGACAGAAGTTTAGGGGTAACATGAGGGGGAACTTCT
The DNA here is from genome assembly GCA_963514005.1 of Raja brachyura. Next base: position 45,383 of record CAUPSL010000918.1, read on the forward strand.
TTACTCAGAGAGTGGTGGCTGTGTGGAATGATCTTCCTGCAGAAGTGGTGGAGGCAGGATCGATTTTAACATTTAAAAGTAAAGTGGATAGGTATATGGACGGGAAGGGAATGGAGGGGTATGGTCTGAGTGCAGGTAAATGGGACTAGAGGAAAATAAATGGTCGGCACGAACTGGAAGTTTCCGTGCTGTAATTGTTATATGGTTAAGATCCCCTCTCATCCTTCTAAGTACACAAGCCCAGCTGCTCCATTCTATCAACATATGGCAGTCCTGCCATCTTGGCCCTATCACCCTAAACCTGTACCCCCACCCAAGTCAAACTAGCTTCTCATTTTCACCCTACAAACAGCTTACAATGGCCTGTTTCCTTTATCATCGATACTATCTCTTGAAAGCATCCAGAGAATTTTCCTCCACTGCCTTCTGAGGCAGAGAATTCCAGATTCACGACTCTCTGGGTGAAAAAGTGTTTCCTCATCTCCGTTCTAAATGGCCTCCGATTAAAGACAGTTGAAAGGATTCTAGTGAGGTAGACAGTTGCGCAGGACCTCTTTCTAGTTGTTGATAGGATGGTTCAGTTGGCTGATAACAGCTGAGAAGAAACCGTCCCTGAATCTGGAGGTGTGTGCGTTTTCACACTTCTGTGAAGTACCTCTTGCCCTGATGGGAGAGGGGAGAAGAGGGAGTGACCGGGGTGAGACTGGTCCTTGGTGGAGTCCAGAACCAGGGGTCACAGTTTAAGAATAAGGGGTAAGGCATTTGGAATGGAGTTTTTCACACAGAGAGCTGTGAGTCTGTGGAATTCTCTGCCTCAGAGGGCGGTGGAGGCCGGTTAGAAACATAGAACCTAGAAATTAGGTGCAGGAGTAGGCCATTCGGCCCTTCGAGCCTGCACCGCCATTCAATATGATCATGGCTGAACATCCAACTCAGTATCCCATACCTGCCTTCTCTCCATACCCTCTGATCCACTTAGCCACAAGGGCCACATCTAACTCCCTCTTAAATATAGCCAATGAACTGGCCTCAACTACCCTCTGTGGCAGAGAGTTCCAGAGACCCACCACTCTCTGTGTGAAAAAAGTCCTTCTCATCTCGGTCCTAAAGGATTTCCCCCTTATCCTTAAGCTGTGACCCCTTGTCCTGGACCTCCCCAACATCGGGAACAATCTTCCTGCATCTAGCCTGTCCAACCCCTTAAGAATTTTGTAAGGTTCTATAAGATCCTCTCTCAATCTCCTAAATTCTAGAGAGTATAAACCGAGTCTATGCAGTCTTTGTTCGTAAGACAGTCCTGACATCCCAGGAATCAGTCTGGTGATACTCTGCACTCTGCACTTCCTCTATGGCAATAATGTCCTTCCTCCGATTTGGAGACCAGAACTGTACGCAATACTCCAGGTTCTCTGGATACTTTCAAGAGAGAGCTTGATAGGGCTCTTAAAGATAGCGGAGTCAGGGGATATGGGGAGAAGGCAGGAACGGGGTAGTTCCTGGGGATGATCAGCCATGATCACATTGAATGGCGGTGCTGGTTCGAAGGGCCGAATGGCCTACCCCTGCACCTATTGTCTGTTGTCTATTGAGAGGCTGAGTGGCACAGCGGTAGAGTTGCTGCCTTCCATAGAGTCATAGATAGTCATAGATTATTAACGCGTGGAAACAGGCCCTTCGGCCCATCTCGCCCACACTGGCCAACAATGTCCCAGCTACCCTACTCCCACCTGCCTGCGCTTGGACCATAACCCTCCAAACCTTTTCTATCCATGCACCTGTCCAACTGTTTCTTAAACGATGGGATAGTCCCAGCCTCAACTGCCTCCTCTGGCAGCTTGTTCCATACACCCACCAATGTAAAAAAAATGTTGTTACCCCTCGGATTCCTGTTAAATCTTTCCCCCTTCACCTTGAGCCTCTGTCAAGAGCTAGAGAGGGCTCTTTCGAGAGAGAGCTGTGACAAATAAAATGGACTATTGGGCTCTTAAAGATAGGGCTTTTAAAGATAGCGGAGTCAAGGGATATGGGGAGGAGGCATTTATGAGCAAGAAAGATTATGCTGGTGGCCTTGCCGAGGCAGCGTGAAGTGTTGCTGGAGTCAAGGATGCTGTGTGTGATGGTCTGGGCTACAACCACAACTGATTGGATTTTTGATTAGAAATTCATCCATAATCAGCTGTTATTAATTTTTTTTCCCCCTTTCCCCCCCCCCCAGTCTCCATCCAGCTCGACACTGAAGCAGGGCTCACCCAGCTGAGGGTGTCCAAGGATGGGAAGAGCGTGACAGCGACGGAGATGGAAAAGAATCCGCCAGGACATTACGCCATGGTTAAAGCCCGGGAATGCGCGCTGGGAACGGAGGGATTTTCCTCGGGGAAAAAGTACTGGGAAGTGGAGGTTGCCGGGAACCGCAAGTGGACTCTGGGAGTCGTGGCGGAGATGGTGAGGAACGGAGGCGGCCTTGATTTGGAACAGGAGAACACGGTCTGGACCATCGGCCAATCTGAGAAGAAGATCCAAGCCAACCTTGCCAAACCATTGGACATCACCTATCACGAGTTTCCCAGGAAGATTGGAGTTTACCTCGATTACGACACTCGGGCCATTTCATTTTTCATCGCAAACAATAAGTCTTTTCTCCACACATTCACTGAGTGCAAGTTTACTGAGAAGGTCTACCCATGTTTTCACACGTCCCATGTCAACAAAATGTTGAAAATCTGCCCCTTGGAATCGCCTGCCAAAGACTCTTAACAAAGCAGTCTTAACACAGCATGGCTGAGCAGCAGCCTGGGTTAAATCTTTCAGTATTGCTCATTCTTCACTTTACTGCCAAATACCTTCATAGAAACATAGAAATTACGTGCAGGAGTAGGCCATTCGGCCCTTCTTGCCTGCACCGCCATTCAATATGATCATGGCTGATCATCCAATTCAGTATCCTGTACCTGCCTTCTCTCCATACCCTCTGATCCCTTTAGCCACAAGGGCCACATCTAACTCCCTCTTAAATATAGCAAACAAACTGGCCTCAAATACCCTCTGTGGCAGAGAATTCCACAGATTCACCACTCTCTGTGTGAAAAATGTTTTTCACACAGAGAGTGGTGAGGAGGATGCTAAAGGACTTCTCCCTTATCCTTAAACTGTGACCCCTTGTTCTGGACTTCCCCAACATCGGGAACAATCTTCCTGCATCTAGCCTGTTCTACCCCTTAAGTCTCTATGAGAACCCCCCTCAATCTTCTAAATTCCAGCGAGTACAAGCCGAGTCTATCCAGTCTTTCTTCATGTGGAAGTCCTGCCATCCCAGCATCCCTTAAATGCTTTAATGAACGAATGAAATGATTGAAAACTCTATTGTCACATGTAAAAAGTGGATAGAAATGCTGGAGAAACTCACCCTGGAGTGGAAAGATATACGTTAAGGTTCAAGAGATTCACTTTAAGGTCATTCAACAAAGGTCCATCAGACAGATACAAGTGATGAGGGATTGTCCAAATAACCTCACGTAACCCTCGCATCCCCTCTCTCCCCGTCCCTCCCCCACCATAGGCATCGTACTAGTTTCACTGTCGTCCTGTTCAGTTTCACCCTCTGCGTAACTCATTATCATCTACCCCACTGCCAACAATGGCCCATTGTGGGCTCCCCCTTTCCCTGATCGTCACTGCTTTTTGCATATTTTTAATTCATTTTTTTCTAATATACTTCTCGTTTCCATTTCCCCTGACCCTCAGTCTGAAGAAGGGCCTCGACCCGAAACGTCACCCATTATCTATTGATCATCACTTCCCCAGATAGGGGATTAGTTTCACTCTACTTGCTGATGGGTTGTGCCTAGTGCTTGGACAACTGTGACCCACTGTGACCAGGTGGATGAATGTATGGAGTGGGGTCACCATATTCTCCAGCAGAAAGGATAATGTGCGGTGAGATATTGAGTCTGGGCAGTCAGGTATTAAAAACAGAATCATCCAACCACATGTGACAATTGCCAAACAAGTCAGCTTCTGCGTCACCAGTTAGCGTTTGTTTTGACTTTTTCGAGGATTGTTTTGTACATTATTTCAACGTTGCATCGTGCTGTAATTGCCCAATAAAGTTATTTTAAAGGACAACAGCAAGTCTGGCGCCTGTGAATCTTACTTAACGAGCTTGGTCTTTCAGCTGCGGCCACTGAAGATAAATGCCCGTTTCCGGCAGGGCTGTGGAGTCGTTTCCCAAAACACCCGACTCACACTCCCACCCCTTGGTTTCTTGTGTATCTTTATAAAAAGGGAGGGAGAGAGAAAACGGGGAATTACAGGCCAGTTAGTCTAACATCGGTAGTGGGGAAAATGCTAGAGTCAGTTATTAAAGATGGGATAGCAGCACATTTGGAAAGTGGTGAAATCATTGGACAAAGTCAGCATGGATTTATGAAAGGTAAATCATGTCTGACGAATCTTATAGAATTTTTTGAGGATGTAACTAGTAGAGTGGATAAGGGAGAACCAGTGGATGTGTTATATCTGGACTTTTAGAAGGCTTTCGACAAGGACCCGCATAAGAGATTAGCATACAAACCTAAAGCACACGGTATTGGGGGTTTGAGTATTGATGTGGATAGAGAACTGGCTAGCAGACAGGAAGCAAAGAGTAGGAGTAAACGGGTCCTTTTCAGAATGGCAGGCAGTGACTAGTGGGGTACCGCAAGGCTCAGTGCTGGGATCCCAGCTATTTACAATATATATTAATGATCTGGATGAGGGAATTGAATGCAACATCTCCAAGTTTGTGGATGCCATGATGCTGGGGGAAGTGTTAGGTGTGAGGAGGATGCTAGGAGGCTGCAAGGTGACTTGGATAGGCTGGGTGAGTGGACAAATGCATGGCAGATGCAGTATAATGTGGATAAATGTGAGGTTATCCACTTTGGTGGCAAAAACAGGAAAGTAGACTATTATCTGAATGGTGGCCGATTAGGAAAAGGGGAGATGCAACGAGACCTGGGTGTCATGGTACACCAGTCATTGAAAGTAGGCATGCAGGTGCAGCAGGCTGTGAAGAAAGCAAATGGTTTGTTAGCATTCATAGCAAAAGGATTTGAATATAGGAGCAGGGAGGTTCTACTGCAGTTGTACAGGGTTTTGGTGAGACCACACCTGGAGTGTTGCGTACAGTTTTGGTCTCCAAATCTGAGGAAAGACATTCTTGCCATAGAGGGAGTACAGAGAAGGTTCACCAGACTGATTCCTGAGGAAAGACTGGATAGACTTGGCTTGTACTTGCTGGAATTTCGGAGATTGAGGGGGGATCTTATAGAGACTTACAAAATTCTTAAGGGGTTGGACAGGCTAGATGCAGGAAGATTGTTGTCGATGTTGGGGAACTCCAGAACAAGGGGTCACAGTTTAAGGATAAGGGGGAAGTCTTTTAGGACCGAGATGAGAAGATCATTTTTCACACAGAGAGTGGTGAGTCTGTGGAATTCTCTGCCACAGAAGGTAGTTGAGGCCAGTTTATTGGCTATATTTAAGAGGGAGTTAGATGTGCCCCTTGTGGCTAATGGGATCAGGGGGTATGGAGAGAAGGCAGGTACGGGATACTGAGTTGGATGATCAGCCATGATCATATTGAATGGCGGTGCAGGCTCAAAGGGGGGCTGGGGAGGAAAGATGCGAGGGAAATGGGGGAACAGGGGGAAAAGGGAGGGGAAGAGAGAGGGAAGGAGGGAAGGAGAGAGAGGGAGAGAGAGAGGGGAGAGAGACGGAAGGGGGGGAGAGAGGGAGATCGAGAGGGGAGAGAGATAGCGAGAAGAGGGGATAGAGAGGGATCGAGAGGTAAGTACAGATCTATTACAAATAAATCTACTAACTTTCTAATGCATCTTGCTCCTCTATAATCCTTGCTTGCAACTGCTCTGTAGCTTTGGAGCGGAATACACAGGGGGAGGCTGTGAGGTCCCATTCTGTACCACACACCAGTCCATTGGATTTGGGAGGAGCGGCCGATCTTGCTCCTCTAGAATCTTTCCTCTTGCTGACAAAGATCATATGATCATTGCTTGCCAACCCCTTGTTTAGTTTCTCTTTGACTGTCCCACCCATTCATATTTCACTTTTTGGTGATCCGGCTTTTTTTGGGGGGGATCCGTGAGTCTACCGGGTCTCAGGCCGGTAAATCAAAAATACAGAACTTAATCATAGTCTCCTTATCTTTACCCCCGGGGCTTCCTTCTCCCCAAGATTGCCACATTCGCCCCAACGGACTATCAGGCAGAATGTGCGGCTCTTCACCATTGAGCCTTTTTATTTTCCCCCCGGACTCTTACTTTTCCCATTCCGGTTATCCATTGTGTTATCGGACTATTCCCGTCCGACAGACCCTCGGTAGCCCGGGCAATACTTAATAGTCAGTTTTCTTACCCGGGTCCTGTGCACAAGAATCGCTCGACCATCCCTTCCTTACTCCGGATTCCCTCTTGTTTCCCGAGTCTCTTGCCCGGATATCGCTCAAACCACTGATGGCAAGCAAGGAGACCAGAGACTGCTGAAATCAGCAGGGTGCACCTTCCCTTCCTTACGTGCCTCCGCCGAGCGGCCGAAGTGGCGATCCCGGACGAGCCCCCAAGCCTGTGAGATATAGTTTGTGCTCACAATCACTACTCGGAGACTAAATCGTGGAAACAAGAAACGTTTTATTTGCGAGTCTGCAGTCGGGTGCCTCTCCAAGTTGAGACACACCAAAGTCAGGAAAGTAAAGCCCCTTTATACACACAATTCTGCTGGCTTAACCTCCCCTTCTGGCTCTTCCCAATCAGAGCACTGAGGTGCATAGTCTATAGGTACATCCCCCAGTACCGCCCACAACATACATTGCATGTTCATACATGTGCATGGTAATGAGCAGTTTCACGACCAGGGGTGTGTAAGTAATATTCATTTATTTCATTAAGCATGTTCAGTTGCAATTGACCTGGCCTAGTTTCTTGTATTTTAATTGCAAAGCTAGTATCTGGTGATTATGGCCGCATCCCCCATCTCTGTCTGCCACTATACAATGCTATCAGTGGTGCTCACGGACAATGCTGGTTACCTCATTCACAACGATGTTAGAATCCTCGCCCGGACCTTCACAACAGTGGGGGTTTAATCACTCTATTTCTCACAGTGGTTTTAGTTTAATTTAAAGATACATCATGGAAACAGGCCCTTCGGCCCACCGTGTCCACGTTGGCCACCGATCACCCGTACACTAGTTCTATCCCACACATCAGCGACATAAGTCAAGTGTTTTATTCTCTCACGACCCAGTTAGAACAATGAAATCCTTACTTGCAGCAGCACAACAGAATATGTAAACATAGTACTCTGTAAACAATGTTATATACGAGGAAACAAAACAGTGTATATTTGTATATGAATATATAACTATATAAATGTATATATATATATGTGTGTGTGTGTGTGTGTATATAATAAACATGCACACACACACACACACACACACACACACACACACACACACACACACACACACACACACACACACACACACACACACAATTCTGTTCTGAGGAGCAACTCAACAGGTCAAAAGAATCAAGGGGGGAGGTAAAGCAACAAGTGTAGCATTTCGTGCGGTTGCAAGGGAAAGGGCCAGGAAAGGGGGTGGATTGGGTGGGAAGGGACGAATTGACCAGGGAGTTACGGAGGGAGCGGTCTCTGCGGAAAGCCAACAGGGGAGGAGATGGGAAGATGTGGCCAGTGGTGGGACCCCATTGGTAGACAAAATAGCTGGAGAAATTCAGCGGGAAAGGCAGCATCTATGGAGCGAAGGAATAGGCGACGTTTCAGGTCGAGACACTTCTTCAGATTGATGTCGGGGGACGGGGAGGGCACAAAAAAGAAAGGAAGAGGCGGAGACAGTAGGCTGTGGGAGAGCTGGGAATGGGAGGGAGAAAGCAAGGACTACCTGAAATTAGAGAAGCCAATATTCATAAACTACCCAAGCAAATATGAGCTGCTGTTCCTCAAATTTGTGGTGGGCCTCACTCTGGCCACGGAGGAGGCGCAGGACAGAAAGGTCGGATTCGGAATGGGAGGGGGAGTTGAAGTGTTGAGCCACCGGGAGATCAGGTTGGTTATTGCGAACTGAGTGTGGGTGTTGTGCGAAGCGATCGCCAAGCCTGCGCTTGGTCTCACCGAGGTTGATCATACGCTGAATAATCCAACCACATTTTTGTTTTGGAATTGGAAAGAAATAATAGAAATTGCATTCATTGCAATGTGTAAAAAGAGTTGAGATACTGTATTATAATTTTGCTGCATGTCATTGTGGTATATATCATGTCGTGATTGGGAAATATGTTTAGTTTGTGACTTTATTTGAAGCAAAATAATATGTGAATGCTTCATTAAGCATAATTCCGACTCGTAACTACGCACTTCGTCCGAGGACATTATCGCACGCGTCATGCAAGCCATCTTAAATGACCACCTAAACTGTCATTTGGCAACTTAAAAAGCTGCTGTGTTGCCTAACTGACAACAGAGAAAAAAAATTAAGTGAGAGCCCTGCAAGATGTATAATATTTTTGACAGTCATCGGCCTTTCTTACATATGCTGTCACAACGCACTGTAGTCTCTAAACAACCCTTCAGTAATTTTCCTTGCCCTCCATTTCAGAATAATAGTGGTTTAAGCCAATAACTCGACACCAGCACTGGCAATAAATAAATAACACAGCTTTCCAGCCGCTTATCTGATTGGCCACGCTCGGGTGCAAATCGGTGTCAATCTGGTGGACCATCTTCCTCTAGTCGTGGGAGTGGGGGATTGGGAGGGGTCTCACAATTGGAACAGCCTAGGGCCTCTCTTCATCTAAATCCGGCACTGCTTACTGTATAGGCTGCTCCTGCACACTCTGCATTTCCTCTCCCTTTTCCTCCGTCCGGACATGCCCTGGCGGTCCGTGTCACCACCTGACGGCGGGAGTGGTCCTCAGTGGAGGTCTCTCTACAAGGGAGTCCTCCCCCTTTACATCGGGGACCTGGGGTGGAGATTGTTGAACATGGCTGTGGCCTGTAACAGGTACTTGAGCCGGTTCACGGACTCGCCAGCCGCCTGTCACTTCTGCGGCGAGGAAGAGACCGTGTTTCACGTTTATGTGCAGTGTGAGAGGTTGCAGCCCCTGTACGACTATCTGAAGGAGCTGCTCCTCAAGTTTTGGCTACATTTTAGCCCCACACTCCTGATATTTGGGCACTCGGTACAGAGGGGGGAGGGTCGGGAGGAGGGGGGATCTCCCTGTCCGTCTGCTCCTGGGCCTGGTCAAGATGGCCATTGGCGGGTCCAGGCAGCGGGTAGTCGATGGCCACACCGGGGTCGGCTGCCTGCCCCTTTTCCGGGCCTACGTCCGTACCCGTGTGTCCCTGGAGAGGGAACACACACGCGGTGTCCACGGGAACTTTGGAGGCCGTCCGTGAACGCTGGTCGCTGCGGGAGGTCGTGTTTTGTTGATAAAGTTGGCGTTATATTAATTTGATGCTCGTTTGTTTGTACATAGGCAGTCTTTGATCGTGTTAATACTCTGTATGTTTCATTTTATTTTTTGAATAAAAGTAATTGTATAATATAAAAAAAACCTCATGGAACAAAGGTGGACGGGCGAGGAGACCGAAACATAGGTGCAGGAGTAGGCCATTCGACCCTTCACAAGCCAGCACCGTCATTCAATGTGATCATGGCTGATCATCCCCAATCAGTACCCCGTTCCTGCCTTCTCCCCATATCCCCTGACTCTGCTATCTTTAACTCTATCTAACTCTCTCGTGAAAGCATCCAGTGAATTGGCCTCCACTGCCTTCTGTGGCAAAGAATTCCACAGATTCACAGCTCTCCGGGTGAAGAAGTTCGCTGTCTTTCCAAAGATAGTAGAGTATCCTCTAGTATCTTTGGTCCTTTCCTCCCTAGCGCGGACCCGGGAGAGTGGAGCTCAAACGCGGACCTGGGGGAGATACGCCGCCCCCATCGCTCTTGGTCCCTTTGTGCCCAGATGTGCTGGCCGTGCGTGTGCGCATGTGCAGGGCGACCGGCCGTGCCGGCGGATGAGGAGCGGCCGGAGAGCGGAGACCCGGCGGCCCGGACACGGATGGTGGGCGGAGACGGAGAGACAGAGAGAGAGGGGGCCGCTTGATTCGGTCGCGGCGGCCGTGGAGCGGGTGGAATTCGAGACTTGTTATTGAGGAAAACTAATTGTGAATTTTGAACTGTGGAAGGCAGTAATACCAAAGATTATATAATCTTTGGTAATACGCTTAGCAGCGTCTACACTGACAGAACCCGAAATAAAAGGAAAAAAAAGAGAGGGGGCCGCTCAGAGTTGAACGGCAGGTGTCCCGAGTGCTTGCCAAGCCGGGCAAAATGACACGACTTAGGTTGCCCGGTGGGACGTTAGGTGGCCATTTGCACCCGGGCAAACGTTAATTTAGTGCCCTGCAGAGACTGAGACAGAGAGAGTTAGTATCGTTTTTATTTTGAATTACATATATATATTTATATATGGGGGCAACATAATATTTTCTGTGTTCAGGGCCTCGAGGCATTAATCCGGCCCTGGAAGTTCCCTCATCTCCCCTCCACCCCACCCCACCCCACCCTCCAAAGGTCCTTGAGCTCCGCTATAGGATCTTTGCTCCCGTCCCTCTGGTGCGGGGTGAAACTCAAGCGGACCCAATGTGTTAAAGAAGGAACTGCAGATGCTGGAGAATCGAGTGTTACACAAAAAGCTGGAGAAAGTCAGCGGGTGCAGCAGCAACTAATGTGTATCTGAATCTGTGAGGGTCCATCGCGTGGAAACGGAACTAAGAGTGCGCGCGCTTAAATAGAGCGAGGCGGGGACGCAGCGCAGTGGGCGCTGGCAACGTAATGCGGACCCAATAGGACGGACCGTGTATAGGAAACTACATGACGGACCGTGCAGGGTGAACCAAGAGCGAAGGGGGCGGCCTATCTCCCACAGGTCCGCGCACATGCGTACAACCACGGCCAGCATTTAACCGGCCGCCCTGCACATGCGCACTGCCACGGCAACTAGTCGGCGCGGGGCACTTTCTCACTCCCTTTGCATTATGGGGGTTCTGGCCGCCATTGTTGTCCGGGCGCCGCCGCGACCGCTGAAACCGAATGCAAAATCACTCCCTAGAGCTGGAGAAACTCCCTGGATTAACTCTTGCTTCTTGGTTTCCTGGTCCTCCAAAAATATTCCAAATGGAATTTAAACTGGAGTGGACCCCCCAGCACCAAATTCCAAACTCTGAACAATAACAGCCCGTTGCACTTATCTAGATGCATAGATACATATAACATAGGTGCAGGAGGAGGCCATTTCGCCCTTCGAGCCAGCACCGCCATTCATTGTGATCATGGCTGATCGTCTCCAATCAAGAACCTGTGCCTGCCTTCTCCACATATCGTGTTAAAGAAGGAACTGCATTCTCCACATATCCCTTGATTCCACTAGCCCCATGAGCTCTATCTAACTCTCTCTTAAATCCATCCAGTGATTTGGCCTCCATTGCCCTCTGTGGCAGGGAATTCCACAAATTCACAACTCTCTGAGTGAAAAAGGTTTTTCTCACCCCATTCTTAAATTACCTCCCCTTTATTCTAAGACTGTGGCCCCTGGTTCTGGACTCACAGGGCTGGATTTAGATGAAGAGACGCCTTAAGCTGTTCCACTTGTAAGGCCCCTCCAAATCCCACAACTAGAGGAAGATGGTCCACCAGGTTGACACCGATTTGCAGCCGAGCGTGGCCAATGAGATAAGGCGCTGGAATGCTGCGCCTTTTTATTTATTGTCAGTGTCGACATTGCTAGTGTCGAGTTATCGGCTTAAAACACTATTATTCTGAAATGGAGGGCAAGGAAAATTACCAAAGGGTTGTTTAGAGACTACAGTGCATTCATTGTACCAGACTAATTCCTGGGATGTCAGGACTTTCATATGAAGAAAGACTGGATAGACTCGGCATGTGCTCGCTAGAAATTAGAAGATTGAGGGGGGATCTTATAGTTACTTACAAAATTCTTAAGGGGTTGGACAGGCTAGATGCAGGAAGATTGTTCCCGATGTTGGGGATGTCCAGAACAACGGGTCACAGTTTAAGGATAAGGGGGAAGTCTTTTAGGACCGAGATGAGAAGGACCTTTTTCCACACAGAGAGTGGTGGGTCTCTGGAATTCTCTGCCACAGAAGGTAGTTGAGGCCAGTTCATTGGCTATATTTAAGACGGAGTTAGATGTGGCCCTTGTGGCTAAGGGGATCAGGGGGTATGGAGAGAAGGCAGATACGGGATACTGAGTTGGATGATCAGCCAAGATCATATTGAATGGCGGTGGAGGCTCGAAGGGCGGAATGGCCTACTCCTGCACCTAATTTATATGTCTATGTTTCTCTATGACAGCATATGTAAGAAAGGCCTTTGACAGTGTCAAAAATATTATACACCTTGCATTGCTCTCACTTAATTATTTTCCTCGTTTCCTGTTGCCCGCCGGAAAACCTAGCAGCTTTTTAAGTTGCCAAATGCCAGTTTAGGTGGTCATTTTGGACAGCTTGCATGACGTGTGCGATAATGTCCTCGGACGAAGTGCGTAGTAACCAGTTGGAATTATGCTCAATGAAGCATTCACATATTATTTCTGCTTCAAATAAAGTCACAAACTAAACAAATTCGCCAATCAAGACATGATATATACCACAATGACATGCAGCAAAATTATAATACAGTATCTCAACTACTTTTACACATTGCAATGAATGCAATTTCTATTATTTCTTTCCACTTCCAAACAAAAATGTGCTTGGATTATTCAGCGCATGATCAACCTCGGTGAGACCAAGCGTAAGCTTGGCGATCGCTTCGCACAACATCGCCACTCAGTTCGCAATAACCAACCTGATCTCCCGGTGGCTCAGCACTTCAACTCCCCCTTCCCATTCCATAGAAACATATAAATTAGGTAGAGGAGTAGGCCATTCGGCCCTTCGAGCCTGCACCGCCATTCAATATGATCATGTCTGATCATCCAACTCAGTATCCCGTACCTGCCTTCTCTCCATACCCCCTGATCCCCTTAGCCACAAGGGCCACATCTAATGCCCTCTTAAATATAGCCAATGAACTGGCCTCAACTACCCTCTGTGGCAGAGAGTTCCAGAGACTCACCACTCTCTGTGTGCAAGGTCATTCCGAATCCGATCTTTTTTTTTAATTTTATTTTTTTAATATCTTTATTTATTAGCGGTACTGTAAGTTACATCAGTGTAAATCCCTTGTATTGTATTACAGTCATTGTACCCCTTAATTTTTTATTTTTTATTTTAAGGCTTTAGAAAAGAGAGAATAGAGAGAAAAATAGCAGTATAGAAAGTAGAAAAGTGAAAAGGAGATGTGAAAGTGCCAAAGCGTGACAGAAACCCTTGAAGAGATAGAAACGGGAATTAAAAGATAGACCCTGGAGAGGAAAGAAAAAAGAAAGAGGGAAAAATAGAGAAAGAAGAAAGGAAAGCCAGTTACTTTATTATAAACATCTCGCAAAAGGAATCTACCAACTCGACAATTTTTCTTCCCCCCTTACCAAGACCCGGCACCGGTACTTTTTTGAGGTATTCTTGCACCTTAACCTTGTAATGGATTTATAAACGCAGGCCACGTCTTATAGAAACAGTCTGATTTTCCTGCTAGTCGGAGTCTCATATCTTCCAAGTGCAGTGTTTCGAACATAGATGAAATTCACATATTAACTGTGGGTACCGGAGAATTTTTCCAGAATTTTAAGATTAGCTTTTTTCCAGTTATTAAGCCATGTTCAAATAGAGTCTTTTGAAACACATTTAAATCAGGGCAGTCTTCTGATATCCCAAAGATTATCCAGTCTGCTTCTGGGGTCAGTTTTATTTGAAATATATTTGAGAAAATTTCAAAAATGTTAGTCCAAAATGTTTTTGTAGAAAAGACAAATGAGTGTGCTATATTAGCTTCTTGACACTGACATTTATCACATATAGGAGAGACATTTGGAAAAAGTATACTTAATTTAGTTTTTGAATAGTATAATCTGTGTAAGATTTTAAATTGTATTAAGGTGTGTCTTACATTAATTGAGCATTTATGCACGGTTAATAAATATTCTTCCCACCTTTCTTTGGGAATTTTTATACTTAATTATTTTTCCCAGTCTCTCCTGATACCATCTGTTGTTGGAATTTCTGCATTTAGAATACTATTATATATATATTATATTAGGTTTGCTGATTCTGCCTTTGTATTCATACTTCTTCCAGTAAGTCTGGAGGCATATTGTGATAATCTTGTGTGTATTTTTTCAAATAGTCACAGATTTGGAAATATTTAAAATACTGATTGTTTCCCAAAATGTATTTTAGTTGTATTTGTTTAAATTATAATAGTTTTCCCGATTCATACATGTAAATAGGCAATTTACAAACTCTAAAAGTGTTCAACACATTTTAATGATAGCACAAGGTATTACATACATCCTCAAATACTGGCTACATTCTTCTAGTGAACCGTATCCAGGAAGGGGAAGGTGTTATGATTGATGTTAACTAGGCGGGGTTAACTATGTTACTGAGGTAACTATGTTATTGGTTGCATGCAAAACCATCTACATCCTTCCCCTTAGAAAATGTAAAAGAAACAGACCGTTGTCACTACAACAGAATTAAACAGAATCGCCATAACGAACAGGTGGCTTGCTGATCCAGCCCGAGCGCGTACGGATGCCTCCCCCTTCCCCCGGAGGAGCAGAAAAAACAGGGGGACCCGAGACAGCGGGGGAACCAGGGAAGGGCGGTGGGGTTGGAGGAACAGCGGAGGGAGAACCGCGACCGCCAACAGGTGACCCGCGCAGAGGGGAACCGGGCGCTCGATATGGGGACCGAGGCATGCAGGGAACGCTGGCTGGGACAGGAGCCGGCTGCTGGTATGAGAGCGGCGGGGCATAGGGGCCCGGGACCTGCGGCTTCGGCTCATTAACCGCAAGCAGGTGTTGTCGGCTTCTACGGTAGATGGTTCCCTCATAGTCGACCAGATACGAACGAGGTGAGTCGGCCACCCCAACCACAGTAGCCAGACGGGAGTGACCACTGGCGGTTTGCAATCGAACAACCTGTCCAGGCAACAGAGGATCGAGTGGTCTGCACGACCGATCGTGGGAACGCCGCTGGCTGTCATGTTTCTCTTGAATGCGCCTCTGCACAGAGGCAGGCTCCAGCACCCGAGGTTTCAGCTGGCGCTGGGCAATCGGGATGGTAGATCTGGTTGTTCTGGACATCAGACGCTGAGCAGGGGACCCCATGGCCGGATCTCTGGAAACATTCCTGAGGTTCAGGAGATCCAAATACAAATCAGAGTTAGACAGTCTCGCTTGTTCCATCAGAAGCTTGGCGCTGCGGACGGCCCGTTCAGCAAGGCCGTTGCTCTGTGGGTACTCCGGGCTGCTGGTGAAATGCACAAAATTCCATTTGTCAGCAAAACTTTTGAACT
Organism: Raja brachyura; assembly: GCA_963514005.1. Next base: position 60,945 of record CAUPSL010000918.1, read on the forward strand.
CACGGCTGGTAAACTGCCTGCCATTGTCAGTCTGCAGCCTGACAAGGGACCCAAACGTGGAGAAGTGTTTCCGCAGCTTCCGGATCACCATCTCCGACGTGAGGGATGTCAGCAAATCCACCTCGAACCAGTTTGAGTACGAGTCGACCAGGACAAGGTAGTGGTTACCACGCCACTCGAAGATGTCGGCAGCCAGCGAGGACCAGGCCAAGGCAGGAGCGGGCTGTTGCAGCAGGGGCTGTCGCTGCTGGTGTGGAGCAAGACTGTTGCACGTGGAGCAGGCGGAAACACGGTCTCGAATATATTTGGCCATTCCAGGCCAGTAGAATTGGCACTGAGCGTGGGCGAGTGTTGCATCGACCCCGGGGTGTCCGCTGTGGGCTGCGCAGTAGTAAGAATCGAACAGGGAGGACGGGACCACCACTTTATGTCCCTTAACAATAACGCCATCTGGAGCACCAGTGCATCACGGACCAGGAAGAAAGGCTGTGTTTCAGCCGGCGCAGCGGAGCGCTTTGTTGGCCACCCTGATTTAATCACAGATGCAAGCCGTTGCAAAACTGGATCGGCAGCGGTGTGCTCGGCCAAAAGCTGCAGTTGCTTGGTGGGAATAAAATTGACGCCCAGTACGAGCAAGTCCTCTGTTTCGTAGGGGTGGCGAGCACAGGAGGCCCGCGGGGCGCGCGATAACGTGTCCGCGATGTGCATCTCGGTGCCTTTCTTGTAGACGACGTCGAAGTCAAAGCGCTGGAGCTGCAGCATCATACGCTGCAGCCTGGCAGGGGCAGCATGAATCGGCTTGTTCAGGATTGTCACCAGTGGCTGGTGGTCGGTTTCGACTGTAAATCTGCTGCCAAACAGGAAGTCTCTGAACTTGGAGCAGGCAAACACCACCGCAAGCAGCTCCTTCTCGATCTGAGCGTACCGCTGCTCGGTGTCCGTCATGGTGTGGGAGGCATAGGAGACAGGATGTAACGATCCATCGACAGATTGGAGGCATGCCGCGCCCAGGCCGAACTTAGAAGCGTCACATGTGACGGTGATGGGGCGACTCGCATCAAAAAATCGCAACGTCGGAGTGTTAATCAGTTTCGACTTGAGACAGTCAAACGCCTGCTGGTGCTGTGGGAGCCAGACCCAGGCGATATCCTTTTTTGTCAGCTGCCGCAGGGGAGCACTCAGCTCACTGAGATTTGGTACAAACTTCCCAAGGTAGTTCACCATGCCCAAGAAACGTTGTAGACCTGGCACGTCGGTGGGGGCTGCCATCTCAGAGATGGCCGCTGCCTTCAAAGGGTCGGGTTTTAGTCCGTTAGAGGTGAAAACGTGTCCAACATACGTGACTTCTGAGACACGAAACCGACACTTCTTTGGGTTCAGCTTCAGGTTGGCCTTTCGCGCCCGATCCAGGACGCGGCGGAGGTTCTGGTCATGTTCGGCAATGTCCTTCCCATAGAATAAGATGTTATCCACGATGATGGCACATGGCAGGCCCGAGAATATCTGCTCCATCGTTCGCTGGAACACCTCACTAGCGGAATTGATGCCGAATGGCATTCGCAGGAATTTGAATCTGCCGAATGGTGTGGCGAAGGTTGTCAGGTCGGAAGATGCTTTGTCCAACGGGATCTGCCAGAACGAGTTCTTAGCGTCTAGGACCAAAAAGACGGTGGCTTGCCCGACCTGAGCCGCCACGTCCTCAACAGACCGCATGGGGTAGTGTGGTCGCCTGATGGCAAGGTTTAAGTCCTTGGGGTTGATACACACACGTATTTCATTCTTGTCTTTCTTTATCGTGGCAACCATGGTGGAGACCCAATCGGTGGGCTCGCTGACCGCTTCTAGCACCCCCTTGTCGACCATGTTGTTAAGCATCGCCTCGACCCTGTCTTTCATGGCGTGGGACACCCTGTGAGGTGCGCGGACCACGGGTTGTACATTTGGGTCAATGGAAATATGGTATGTCAGTGGTAACTTTCCCAGGTCATCGTTGAACAGGTCCTGGTATTCTGCAATCGGGTTAAATGACAGTTGCACTTTGTGGACCGTGTGGTCGAAGGACACCAGGCCAAGATCTTGGCACGCACGGTTTCCCAGCAGGGTAACACAGTCAGAGTTCAAAACATAAAAAATCAAGTTTCTCGTGGCCTTCTGTAGCCTGCAAGTTAAAGTGGCCCTCCCCACAGGCCTGAGAATTTCTCCACCATAGGCGTGTAGAGTAGCATTGTCAGCGACCAAGGCCTCATTAGTCCTTATCTTGTTGAAAAGATTTATTGACAAAACATTGACCTTTGCCCCAGTATCTAACTTCGCAAGGAAGGTTACATTGTTGACAGTCACAGACACGGAGGGATCAAGACGTTGGCCAGGTGCCTGGAGGAGGGTAAACACATTCGAATCCTCGGGAGAATTAATTGGATCTGCATCATAGGGTTCAGCAACATCGGGCTGTGGGTTGGAACAGCTATCAGATTGTTTAAGCATGTTTAGACTGGGTCTGGAAATCTGTACCTGTCTCCCACGAGAACGGAATAAGCGGCAGGCAGAAACGAAATGATTCAGTTTGTTACAAAAATTACAAGCCTTGCCATAGGCAGGGCACGTCGACCGTCTGTGGTGCATGTAGTTACAGTTAGGGCACCTTTTTGGGGGCACATCAGCAGGACCAGGGTTGGCACGCGGCAGAAAAGCATTGTTTCCCCTCTGAGGCAGGGCTCTACTAAATCCAGCCTGGTGAACAGACTTATCTCCCAAGTCCCGGTGATCATCTGGCAATACAACGACCTCAGACAATCTGCAGGCATGCATGGCTTTTTCTAACGTTAGATCCGGATCCCTAAGAAGCTCACATCGCAGCTTCTGGTCACGCATGCCAGTTACTAAAATGTCTCTAGTGAGCTGGTCTGTCATGTCACCGAAACGGCACCGCTGGGCGAGATAACGCAAATCGGTAATAAAACATTCAGCAGGTTCCTCCGGCAGCTGTCTCCTTGTAAAGAACCGTGCCCTCTCTAGAATGCGGTTCGAGGGCAGGTCACAAATCTCCCTGAACTTACGTAGCAGGCAAGCAGGGTCACTGGCAGATTCTGCAGGGGTAACCACCACGTTGTTGTCGTCCAGGACCGCTGGAGCATAGACGAAAGTTCTGGCTCTCTTCATGGCATCAGGTCCAACAAGGTTGAGTAGGAGGGAGGCTTTGAGGGAGTCAGGATCATTGCGGTGAGCGACGTTGACAAAGTGGGTGAAATCAATTTCAAACGTAGCCCAGCGCTCAGAAATATCAGCATCAAAGACAAGCTGCGCGGGCTTTCTGCACGAGGATGCCATGGTCAGAGAGATAAAGCACAAAAGGCACAAATCAAATAAAAGAAATAAAACCCGATGGACAGGTAGGCGCAAGTATCTTCCAGCTCCGACACCATGTAAATAGGCAATTTACAAACTCTAAAAGTGTTCAACACATTTTAATGATAGCACAAGGTATTACATACATCCTCAAATACTGGCTACATTCTTCTAGTGAACCGTATCCAGGAAGGGGAAGGCGTTATGATTGATGTTAACTAGGCGGGGTTAATGAACTGAGGTAACTATGTTATTGGTTGCATGCAAAACCATCTACAGTGTCCAAACCCTTAATAATCTTATATGTTTCAATGAGGTCCCCTCTCATCCTTCTAAACTCCAGAGTGTACAAGCCCAGCCGCTCCATTCTCTCAGCATATGACAGTCCTGCCATCCCGGGAATTAACCTGGTGAACCTACGCTGGGCTCCCTTAATAGCAAGAATGTCCTTCCTCAAATTAGGGGACCAAAACTGCACACAATACTCCAGGTGTGGTCTCACTAGGGCCCTGTACAACTGCAGAAGGACCTCTTTGCTCCTGTACTCGACTCCTCTTGTTATGAAGGCCAACAGGCCAAAACTGCACACAATACTCCAGGTGTGGTCTCACGAGGGCTCTGTACAACTGCAGAAGGACCTCTTTGCTCCTAGACTCAACTCCTCCTGTTATGAAGGCCAACAGGGCAAAACTGCACACAATACTCCAGGTG
>CAUPSL010000919.1:0-16989 GCA_963514005.1 Raja brachyura
ATACTCTAAATGCAGCCTCACCAACGTCTTGTACAACTGCAACGTGATCTCCCAACTTCTAGACCCAATACTCTGTCTGATGAAGGCCAATGTGCCAAAGCCTTGTCGACCACCTTATCTACCTGCGATTCGACCCTCAAGGAACCATGCACCTGTACTCCTATATCCCTCTGCTCTATAACGCTGCCCACAGGCCGACCATTTATTGTGTAGTTCCTGCCCTTGTTCGATGTCCCAAAAAGTAACACCTCACATTTTTCTTGAATTTAAATCTAAGAACTCTGTACGGAGCTTGCACGTTCTCCCCGTAACCTGCGTGGGTTTCCCCCGAGATTTGTGGTTTCCACCCACTCTCCGAAGACGTGCAGGTTTGTACGTTAAATTACCTTGGTGTATGTGTGCAAAATATCCCTAGTGTGTGTTGGATAGTGTTAGTGTGCGGGATCGCTTGTCTAGTCGGCACCGACTCGGTGGGGAAGGGCCTGTCTCTGCGTTGTATCTCCAAACTAATTGGAACTTTTGCCCGTTCACACACTAGTTTAGATTAGAGATACAGCGTGGAAACAGGCCCTTCCCGACCGAGTCCGCGCCGACCTACTGAGTTACTCCAGCACGTTGTACCTGTCCACGTTCTCCACAGAGATGCTGCCTGACCCGCTGAGTTACTCCAGCACTTTGTGTCTTTGTTTGAAAGCCAGCATCTGTAGTTCCTTGTCTCGGCATTAAAAATCGGTGTGTCTTTTTAACCTTTTAGCTGCCTTTGGAGTTAAGAATGGATGTGGTTCTGAAGGTGAGTCTATCGCCAATATATTCCTGCTAGAGAGAGAGAGAGAGAGAGAGAGAGAGAGAGAGAGAGAGAGAGAGAGAGAGAGAGAGAGAGAGAGAGAGAGAGAGAGAGAGAGAGAGAGAGAGAGAGAGAGAGAGAGAAGGACGGAGAGACAGAGAGACAGAGATCTCCGAGATGCAATGGTTGTCTCTACAACTGAGTGGTGGCTTCACTGAAGGAGGGGTGGTTGTGGGATGGAAGGATTAAGGGACGGTGAGAAAGAGAAAGACGGGGAGTTAGAGAGAGAGAGAGAAAGGAGAGAAAGGGAGAGGGAGAGAGAGGAAAGGGAAAGGAGGGAAAGAATAAAAGAAAGAAAGAATAGGGGGAGAAAGAAAGGAGAGAGATAGGAAGGAAGAAGAAGAGATAGAGAAGGAAAGGGAGACGGACGGAAGAAAGAGAGAAAGAGAGAGAGAGAGAGAGACGGAAGAAGAAAGAGAGACAGAGAGAGCTAGACGGAAGGAAGAAAGAGAGACAAAGAGAGAGAGAGAGGAAAAGAGAGATAAGGAAAGGGAGAGAGGGCAGGAGGGAAGGAAGGAATGAATGAAGGTATAGCTGACCTTTCGTGCCCCGATACAGATGTACTGTTGGTCAGGTTGACCAATGGGTCCTCTCCATGCTCGGGGAGAGTGGAGATCTTCCACAACCAGTCGTGGGGGACGGTGTGCGATGACTACTGGGACCTTGCCGACGTGGTGGTCGTGTGCCGGCAGCTTGGCTGCGGGTTTGCCGAGCTCGCCAAGGGCTCGGCCACATTTGGGTCCGGCACGGACAACATCTGGCTGGACGACGTCAAATGCGAGGGCATGGAGCAGAGCCTCGGGGAATGCGCCTCCCACCAGCTCGGCAAACACAACTGCCACCACCGGGAAGATGCCGGAGCTGTCTGCAATCGGGGTGGGTACCCCTCCCCCCACCGCCACCTCTCCCCCGTCTCTCTCCTTCTCTCCATCCCTCAATATGTCCATCCTTCACCCACCCCTCCTTCCCTGAAGCCACAACTCACCTGTGGAGACAACCATAGCATCTCGGAGATGTCAATCTCTCCCTCTCACTCACTCTCCATCCCTATCCTTCTCTCTATCCCTCAATCCTTCCACCCTTCACCCATGCCTCCTTCCCTCAAGCCACCACTCACCTGTGGAGACAACCATTGCATCGCGGAGATGTGTCTATCTATCCCTCTCCCCCCTCTCACTTTCACTCCGTCCCTCTCCTTCTCTCCATACCTCAATCATTCCACCCTTCACCCACCCCTCCTTCCCTGAACCCACCACTCACCCGTCGAGACAACCATTGCATCTCGGAGATCTGTTTCTCTCTCCCTCTCCCTTTCTCTCCTTTCTCTCTCTCTCTCTAACCTCCCCGTCTTTCTCTTTCTCACCGTCCCTTAATCCTTCCATCCCACACCCACCCCTCCTTCAGTGAAGCCACCACTCAGTTGTAGAGACAACCATTGCATCTCGGAGATCTCTGTCTCTCTGTCTCTCCGTCTCTCTCTGTCTCTCCGTCTCTCTCTCTCTCTCTCTCTCTCTCTCTCTCTCTCTCTCTCTCTCTCTCTCTCTCTCTCTCTCTCTCTCTCTCTCTCTCTCTCTCTCTCTCTCTCTCTCTCTCTCTCTCTCTCTCTCTCTCTCTCTCTCTCTCTCTCAATCCTTCCATCCTTCACCCACCCCCCTTCCCCGAAGCCACCGCTCCCCTGTGAAGTCCACCATTGCATCTGGGAGTACTGTATATCTCTGCACCTCTCCCTCACCCTTTCTCTACTCCCTCTCTCTCTCCCTCTCCCCCTCTCATTCTCTCCCTTTCTCTGCCTCCCTCCCACTGTCCCTCTTTCTCTGTCTCCCTTTCCCCCCTCTATCTCTGTCATTCACTCCCGTCCCTCTCCCCCTCTCCCTCCTCTCTCTCCTCCCCCGCTTTCTCTCTCTGTCTGTCTATCTCTCTCTCGCTGACGTCTCGTTGTGCTCTTGGCCGTTGCAGATCAGCCTCCCAAGCCGCATCCTGTCCCTCAGCAGAAGCACGGACGTGTTGGTGAAGGGTGAGGATATTCTGATCTACTGTGGATCTCTGGGCTTCTACAAGAACGCCGCCTTCTACCTGTATCGGGACGGAGAGAGTAATCCCATCGCCTCTAAGACTCCCACATCCAGAGGCAACTCTGCAGCCTTTCTCTTGACCAATGTCAACGAGAGTCAGGAAGGGAACTACTCTTGTGGCTACGACGTTGAAGAATCTGGAAGAGTTTTCACCTCTGCTCGGAGTCAGTCTATCATCATCGCGGTGAAAGGTAGGGCCTGTGTCGAACACTCCCTACAAACTCTGGGACTCCCTACAAACTCTGGGAACACTCCCTACAAACTCTACAAAGCCTGGTCAACAATCATTCTCCAATGTTCTCTACACCCACCGAGTCCGTGCCGACCAGCGATCGCCCGTTCACACACTAGTTTAGTGATACAGCGCAGAAACAGGCCGACAAGTGATCCCCGCACACTAACACTATCCCACACACACTGGGGACAATGCTTACATTTACACCAAGCCAATTCGCCCGCAAACTCGCAGTCTTTGGAGTGTGGGAGGAAAGCACACTCCAAAGACGTGTCAAGACGGATCAAGAACAGTCAACATGGATTTGTGCCTGGAAGGTCATGTTTGACAAACCTTCTTGAATTTTTTGAAGAGGTTACTAGGGAAATTGATAAGGGTAAAGCAGTGGATGTTGTCTATATGGATTTCAGTAAGGCTTTTGACAAGGTTCCTCATGGAAGGATCGTTAAGAAGGTTCAATCTCTGGGTGTTAATGGCGGAGTAGCAAGATGGATTCAACAGTTGCTGAATGGGAGATGCCAGAGAGTAATGGTGGATGGCTATTTCTCAGTTTGGAAGCCGGTGACCAGTGGGCTGCCTCAGGGATCTGTGTTGGGTCCACTGTTGTTTGTCATGTACATTAATGATCTGGGCGATGGGGTGGAAAATCGGATAAGTAAAAATGCAAATGGCACTAAGATATGTGGTGCTGTGGATAATGAAGTAGATTTTCAAAGTCCACAGAGAGATTTGGGCCATTGGAAGAGTGGGCTGAAAGATGGCAGATGGAGTTTAATGCTGATAAGTGTGAGGTGCCACATCTTGGCAGGACAAATCAAAATATGACGTACATAGTAAATTGTAGGGAATTGAGGAATGCTGTGGAACAGAGGGATCTAGGAATAACTGTGCATAGTTCCCAGAAGGTAGAATCGCATGTAGATAGGGTGGTAAAGAAAGGCTTTTGGTGTGCTGACCTTCATAAATCAGAGCATTGAATATAGGAGTAGGGAAGTAATGTTAAAATTGTACAAGGCATTGGTGAGACCAATTCTGGAGTATGGTGTACAATTTTGGTCGCCTAATTATAGGAAGGATGTCAACAAAATAGAGATAGTACAGAGGAGATTTACTAGAATGTTGCCTGGGTTCCAGCAACTAAGTTACAGAGAGAGGTTGAACAATTTGGAGTTCAGAAGGTTAGGGGGGGGACTTGATTGAGGTCTTTAAAATGATGAAAGGGATAGACAGAGTTGACGTGGATAAGCTTTTCCCATTGAGGGTAGGGAAGATTCAAACAAGAGGGCGTGACATGAGAATTAAGGGACAGAAGTTTAGGGGTAACATGAGGGGGAACTTCTTTACTCAGAGAGTGGTGGCTGTGTGGAATGAGCTTCCAGCAGAAGTGGTGGAGGCAGGATCGATTTTAACATTTAAAAGTAAAGTGGATAGGTATATGGACGGGAATGGAATGGAGGGGTATGGTCTGAGTGCAGGTAGATGGGACTAGGGGAAAATAAATGGTCGGCACGGACTGGAAGGGCCGAGAAGGCCTGTTTCCGTGCTGTAATTGTCATATGGTTATATGGTAAACCAAAGATCTCAGAGAAAACCCACACGGAGTAAGTGCAAACTTTGTACAGGCAGCACCAGTAGGCGGAATCAAATCCGGGTCTCCGGCGCAGCGCCTCCGTGCCAGCCCATTTCCTGTGGACTGAAGGGTAGCCCTTCCAGCCAGCACCGCCATTCACTGTGATCATGGCTGATCATCCACAATCAGTACCCTGTTCCTGCTTTCTTCCCATATCCCTTGATTCCGTTAGCCATAAGAGCTGAATCTAACTCTCTCTTGAAAACATCCAGTGAATTGGTTTACACTGCCTTCTGTGGCAGAGAATCCCACGGATTCAGAACTCTCTGGGTGGAAAGGTTTCTCCTCATCTCAGTCCCAAATGGCCTCAGATTCACAACTCTCTAGGTGGAAAAGTTTCTCCTCATCTCAGTCCTAAACGGCCACAGATTCACAACTCTCTGGGTGGAGAGGTTTTTCCTCATCTCAGTCGCAAATGGCCAAAGATTCACAACTCTCTAGGTGGAAAAGTTTCTCCTCATCTGAGTACGAAATGGCCACACATTCACAACTCTCTAGGAAAAAGTGTTTCCTCATCTCCGTTTTAAATGGCCACAGATTCACAACTCTCTGGGTGGAAGAGTTTCTCCTCATCTCAGTCACAAATTCCCAACTCCTTGTCCTTGCACTGTGGCCCCTGGTTCTGGACTCCCCCAACATCGGGAACACGTTTCTTGCCTGGAAATAGTTGAAACCCTTAATAATCTTATATAGTTCAATAAGGTACCCACTCATCCTTCTAAACTCCAGAGTGTACAAGCCCAACCGCTCCATTCTCTCAGCATATGACAATCCTGCCATTCCGGGGATTAACCTTGTAAACCAATGCTGGGCTCCCTCAATAGTAAGAATGTCCTTCCTCAAATTTGGTTACCAGAACTACACGCAATACTCCAGATGTGGTCTCACTGAGGTACGACTGCAGAAGGACCTCTTTACTCCTATAATCAATTCCTCTTGTTATGAAGGCCAACATGCCATTGGCTTTCTTCACTGTCTGCTGTACCTGCGTGCTTACTTTCATAGACTTAAGGACAAGGACCCCCAGATCCCGTTGTACTTCCCCTTTTCCTAATCTGACACCATTAGCCTTCTACCTTCCCGTTCATGTCACCAAATTGGATAACCTGACATTGATCTAACTTATACTGCATTTGCAATGCATCCGCACATTCATTTGGAAAGATAGGTTCACATAGAAACATAGAAAATAGATGCAGGAGGAGTCCATTCGGCCCTTTGAGCCAGCACCGCCATTTATAGTGATCATGGATGATCGCCCCAATGAATAACCCATGCCTGCCTTCTCCCCATATCCCTTGACTCCACTAGCCCCTAGAGCTCTATCTAACTCTCTCTTAAATCCATCCAGTGATTTGGCCTCCACTGCCCTCTGTGGCAGGGAATTCCACACATTCACAACTCTCTGGGTGAAAACGTTTTTTCTCACCTCAGTCTTAAATGGCGTCCCCTTTATTTTAAGACTGCGGCACCTGGTTCTGGACTCGCCCAGTATTGGAAACAATTAAGTTTAATGAAGATAAATGTGAGGTTATCCACTTTGGTAGCAAAAACAGGAAGGCAGATACTATCTAAATGGCGTCAAGTTGGGAAAGGGGGAAGTAGAAGGGGATCTGGGGGTCCTTGTACATCAGTCTATGAACGTAAGCATGCAAGTACAGCAAGCAGTGAAGAAAGCGAATGGCATGTTGGCCTTTATAACAAGAGGAATCGAATATAGGAGCAAAGAGGTCCTTCTGCAGTTGTACAGGGCCCTAGTGAGACCACACCTGGAGTATTGTGTGCAGGTTTGGTCCCCTAATTTGAGGATGGGCATTCTTGCTATTGAGGGAGTGCAGTATAGGTTTGCAAGGTTAATTCCCTGGATGGCGGGACTGTCATATGCTGAGAGAATGGAACGGCTGGGCTTGTAGACACTGGAGTTTAGAAGGATGAAAGGGGATCTCATTGAAACATATAAGATTGTTAAGGGCTTTTGACACGCTAGAGGCAAGAAACATGTTTCCGATTTTGGGGGAGTCCAGAACCAGGGGCAACAGTTTAAGAATAAGGGGTCGGCCATTTAGAATGGAGACGAGGAAACACTTCTTCTTACAGAGAGTGGTGAGTCCGTGGAATTCTCTGCCTCTGAGGGCGGTTGAGGCCGGTTCTCATGACATTCATTGAGTCTGCTGTCTCTTGTCTCCGTCGAGGTTGTGAATTTGAATTAGCAAGAACTACATGAGCCTTGAAAGCCACATTCACAAGTTGCAGCGGTGGGATGAGGCCATTCGGCCCATCGAGTCAACGCTTCCATCTAGTTCAGCACCTCATATTGTACTTTGGGAATTGGCTCTGGAGAAGGTCCAGAGGAGATTTGCAAGAACGACCCCAGGAATGAGATGGATTCACGTTTGCCGGCATTAAGAAATAACTGTTTTTTCTTTCGTCTTTCTTACAGATCAACTCAAAGGTCCAAAGATTCGTGCTAATGCCCGGGCCAACGTTCTTGTCCGTGGACAATCGCTGGAGATCACTTGCGAGGTTCCAGGTTTTCTCTCGGGCAGCCGTTTTCACCTACACAAGCGAGGAGACGACAATTTCACGGCATCCATGGTGGCTTCTGCTCGCTCCAACTCAGTCACGTTCCAAATTCCTGATATTACATCCCGGGAAGAAGGGAACTATTCTTGTGACTACCAAGCAGAGATAGCCGGGAAGTTTTTTAACTCAAATCGAAGCCTGGATCTCAAGGTTGAAGTAATTGGTGAGATATAGAAACATACAAACATAGAAAATTGCTGCAGGAGGAGGCCATTCGGCCCTTCGAGCCAGCACCGCCATTTATTGTGGTCATAGCTCATCGTCCCCAATCAATAATCCGTGCCTGCCTTCTCCCCATATCCTTAACTCCACGAGCCCCTAGACCTCTATCTAACTCTCTCTTAAATCCACCAGTGACTTGGCCTCCACTTCCCTCTGTGGCAGGGAATTGCATAAATTCACAACTCTGGGTGGAAAGGTTCCTCCTCATCTCAGTCCCAAATGGCCACAGATTCACAACTCTCTGGGTGGAAACGTTCCTCCTCATCTCAGTCCCAAATGGCCACAGATTCGCAACTCTCTGGGTGGAAAGGTTTCTCCTCATCTCAGGCCCAAATGGCCACAGATTCACAACTCTCTGGGTGGAAATGTTTCTCCTCATCTCAGTCCCAAATGGCCACAGATTCACAACTCTCGGTGTGCAAATGGCCACAGATTCACCACCCTCTGGCAAAAGAAATTCATCCTCATCTCCTTCCTAAAGGAACGTCCTTTAATCATGAGGCTGTGCCCTCTGGCCCTAGACTCTCCCACTAGTGGAAGCATCCTCTCCACATCCACTATATCCGGGCCTTTCACTATTCAGTGAAGTTTCAATGAGGTTCCCTCATCCTTCTAAACTCCAGCGAGTACAGCGACTAGGCTTTTGGTCCCCTAATTTGAGGATGGACATTCTTGCTATTGAGGGAGCCCAGCGTAGGTTCACCAGCTTAATTCCCAGGATGGCGGGACTATCATATGCTGAGAGAATGGAGCGGCTGGGCTTGTACACTCTGGACTTTAGAAGGATGAGAGGGGACCTTATTGAGACATATAAGATTATTAATGGGTTGGACATGCTAGAGACAGTTCCCCATGTTGGGGTAGTCCGGAACCAGGGGCCGCCGTTTTAGAATAAGGGGACGGCCATTTAGCACGGAGACGAGGAAACACTTTTCCACCCAGAGAGTTGTGAATCTGTGGCCATTTGGGACTGAGATGAGGAGAAACTTTTCCACCCAGATAGTTGTGAATCTGTGGTCATTTGTGAATGAGATGCGGAGAAACGTTTCCACCCAGAGAATTGTGAATCTGTGGCCATTTGGGACTGAGATGCGGAGAAACGTTTCCACCCAGAGAGTTGTGAATCTGTGGTCATTTGGGACTGTGATGAGGAAACACTTTTCCACCCAGAGAGTTGTGAATCCTGTGGGATTCTCTGCCTCAGAGGGCAGTGGAGGCTGGTTCGCTGGATACTTTCAAGAGAGAACTAGATAGGGCTCTTAAAGATAACAGGGGATTCAGGGGATATGGGGAGAAGACAGGTACGGGAAACTGATTGTGGATGATCAGCCGTGATCACAATGAATGGCGGTGCTGGCTGGAAGGGCCGAATGGCCTACTCCTACACCTGTTGTCTATTGTCTAATTAGGATTTAATTTGGCCCAGTGTTCAGCATGGTAATAGTGGGCCGAAGGGCCTGTGCCTCTGCTAAACTGTTCTAAGATCTGTCATCTTTTCTCTACAGGTACCTTAACCTATCAGAAAGGCTTTACACATCTGAAAGATGATATGTGCTGTTTTCTTGACCATTGGTACGTAATGCTCATAAATACTTCACAGTCCTAATCACAGAGACACCCAGCACGGAACCAGGCCCTTTGGACCAACTTTCCCAAATCCCTCTCACCTTAAACCCGTGTCCTCTGGACCTCGATTCCCCTACTCTGGGCAAGAGACTCTGTGCATCTACCCGATCGATTCCTCTGATGATTCTGTACACCTCTGTAAGATCGCCCCTCATCCTCCTTCGCTCCAAGGAATAGAGTCCCAGCCCTGCCCCAACCTCTCCCTGAGGCTCAGGCCCCTCGAGTCCCGGCAACATCCTCGTAAATCTTCTCCGCGCCCTTTCCAGCTTGACGACATCTTTCCTGTAACACGGTGCCCAGAACTGAACCCAATACTCTAAATGCAGCCTCACCAACGTCTTGTACAACTGCAACGTGATCTCCCAACTTCTAGACCCAATACTCTGTCTGATGAAGGCCAATGTGCCAAAGCCTTGTCGACCACCTTATCTACCTGCGATTCGACCCTCAAGGAACCATGCACCTGTACTCCTATATCCCTCTGCTCTATAACGCTGCCCACAGGCCGACCATTTATTGTGTAGTTCCTGCCCTTGTTCGATGTCCCAAAAAGTAACACCTCACATTTTTCTTGAATTTAAATCTAAGAACTCTGTACGGAGCTTGCACGTTCTCCCCGTAACCTGCGTGGGTTTCCCCCGAGATTTGTGGTTTCCACCCACTCTCCGAAGACGTGCAGGTTTGTACGTTAAATTACCTTGGTGTATGTGTGCAAAATATCCCTAGTGTGTGTTGGATAGTGTTAGTGTGCGGGATCGCTTGTCTAGTCGGCACCGACTCGGTGGGGAAGGGCCTGTCTCTGCGCTGTGTCTCCAAACTAATTGGAACTTTTGCCCGTTCACACACTAGTTTAGATTAGAGATACAGCATGGAAACAGGCCCTTCCCGACCGAGTCCGCGCCGACCTACTGAGTTACTCCAGCACGTTGTACCTGTCCACGTTCTCCACAGAGATGCTGCCTGACCCGCTGAGTTACTCCAGCACTTTGTGTCTTTGTTTGAAAGCCAGCATCTGTAGTTCCTTGTCTCGGCATTAAAAATCGGTGTGTCTTTTTAACCTTTTAGCTGCCTTTGGAGTTAAGAATGGATGTGGTTCTGAAGGTGAGTCTATCGCCAATATATTCCTGCTAGAGAGAGAGAGAGAGAGAGAGAGAGAGAGAGAGAGAGAGAGAGAGAGAGAGAGAGAGAGAGAGAGAGAGAGAGAGAGAGACGGAGAGAGAGAGAGAGACGGAGAGACAGAGAGACAGAGATCTCCGAGATGCAATGGTTGTCTCTACAACTGAGTGGTGGCTTCACTGAAGGAGGGGTGGGTGTGGGATGGAAGGATTAAGGGACGGTGAGAAAGAGAAAGACGGGGAGTTAGAGAGAGAGAGAGAAAGGAGAGAAAGGGAGAGGGAGAGAGAGGAAAGGGAAAGGAGGAAAGAATAAAAGAAAGAAAGAATAGGGGGAGAAAGAAAGGAGAGAGAGATAGGGAAGGAAGAAAGAGAGATAGAGAAGGAAAGGGAGACGGACGGAAGAAAGAGAGAAAGAGAGAGAGAGAGAGAGACGGAAGGAAGAAAGAGAGACAGAGAGAGCTAGACGGAAGGAAGAAAGAGAGACAAAGAGAGAGAGAGAGGAAAAGAGAGATAAGGAAAGGGAGAGAGGGCAGGAGGGAAGGAAGGAATGAATGAAGGTATAGCTGACCTTTCGTGCCCCGATACAGATGTACTGTTGGTCAGGTTGACCAATGGGTCCTCTCCATGCTCGGGGAGAGTGGAGATCTTCCACAACCAGTCGTGGGGGACGGTGTGCGATGACTACTGGGACCTTGCCGACGTGGTGGTCGTGTGCCGGCAGCTTGGCTGCGGGTTTGCCGAGCTCGCCAAGGGCTCGGCCACATTTGGGTCCGGCACGGACAACATCTGGCTGGACGACGTCAAATGCGAGGGCATGGAGCAGAGCCTCGGGGAATGCGCCTCCCACCAGCTCGGCAAACACAACTGCCACCACCGGGAAGATGCCGGAGCTGTCTGCAATCGGGGTGGGTACCCCTCCCCCCACCGCCACCTCTCCCCCCGTCTCTCTCCTTCTCTCCATCCCTCAATATGTCCATCCTTCACCCACCCCTCCTTCCCTGAAGCCACAACTCACCTGTGGAGACAACCATAGCATCTCGGAGATGTCAATCTCTCCCTCTCACTCACTCTCCATCCCTATCCTTCTCTCTATCCCTCAATCCTTCCACCCTTCACCCATGCCTCCTTCCCTCAAGCCACCACTCACCTGTGGAGACAACCATTGCATCGCGGAGATGTGTCTATCTATCCCTCTCCCCCCTCTCACTTTCACTCCGTCCCTCTCCTTCTCTCCATACCTCAATCATTCCACCCTTCACCCACCCCTCCTTCCCTGAACCCACCACTCACCCGTCGAGACAACCATTGCATCTCGGAGATCTGTTTCTCTCTCCCTCTCCCTTTCTCTCCTTTCTCTCTCTCTCTCTCTAACTCCCCGTCTTTCTCTTTCTCACCGTCCCTTAATCCTTCCATCCCACACCCACCCCTCCTTCAGTGAAGCCACCACTCAGTTGTAGAGACAACCATTGCATCTCGGAGATCTCTGTCTCTCTGTCTCTCCGTCTCTCTCTCTCTCTCCGTCTCTCTCTCTCTCTCTCTCTCTCCTCTCTCTCTCTCTCTCTCTCTCTCTCTCTCTCTCTCTCACTCTCTCTCTCTCTCTCTCTCTCTCTCTCTCTCTCTCTCTCTCTCTCTCTCTCTCTCTCTCTCTCTCTCTCTCCAATCCTTCCATCCTTCACCCCACCCCCCTTCCCCGAAGCCACCCGCTCCCCTGTGAAGTCCACCATTGCATCTGGGAGTACTGTATATCTCTCCACCTCTCCCTCACCCTTTCTCTACTCCCTCTCTCTCTCCCTCTCCCCCCTCTCATTCTCTCCCTTTCTCTGCCTCCCTCCCACTGTCCCTCTTTCTCTGTCTCCCTTTCCCCCCTCTATCTCTGTCATTCACTCCCGTCCCTCTCCCCCCTCCCTCCTCTCTCTCCTCCCCCGTGCTTTCTCTCTCTGTCTGTCTATCTCTCTCTCGCTGACGTCTCGTTGTGCTCTTGGCCGTTGCAGATCAGCCTCCCAAGCCCATCCTGTCCCTCAGCAGAAGCACGGACGTGTTGGTGAAGGGTGAGGATATTCTGATCTACTGTGGATCTCTGGGCTTCTACAAGAACGCCGCCTTCTACCTGTATCGGGACGGAGAGAGTAATCCCATCGCCTCTAAGACTCCCACATCCAGAGGCAACTCTGCAGCCTTTCTCTTGACCAATGTCAACGAGAGTCAGGAAGGGAACTACTCTTGTGGCTACGACGTTGAAGAATCTGGAAGAGTTTTCACCTCTGCTCGGAGTCAGTCTATCATCATCGCGGTGAAAGGTAGGGCCTGTGTCGAACACTCCCTACAAACTCTGGGACTCCCTACAAACTCTGGGAACACTCCCTACAAACTCTACAAAGCCTGGTCAACAATCATTCTCCAATGTTCTCTACACCCACCGAGTCCGTGCGACCAGCGATCGCCCGTTCACACACTAGTTTAGTGATACAGCGCAGAAACAGGCCGACAAGTGATCCCCCGCACACTAACACTATCCCACACACACTGGGGACAATGCTTACATTTACACCAAGCCAATTCGCCCGCAAACCTCGCAGTCTTTGGAGTGTGGGGAGGAAAGCACACGCCAAAGACGTGTCAAGACGGATCAAGAACAGTCAACATGGATTTGTGCCTGGAAGGTCATGTTTGACAAACCTTCTTGAATTTTTTTGAAGAGGTTACTAGGGAAATTGATAAGGGTAAAGCAGTGGATGTTGTCTATATGGATTTCAGTAAGGCTTTTGACAAGGTTCCTCATGGAAGGATCGTTAAGAAGGTTCAATCTCTGGGTGTTAATGGCGGAGTAGCAAGATGGATTCAACAGTTGCTGAATGGGAGATGCCAGAGGAGTAATGGTGGATGGCTATTTCTCAGTTTGGAAGCCGGTGACCAGTGGGCTGCCTCAGGGATCTGTGTTGGGTCCACTGTTGTTTGTCATGTACATTAATGATCTGGGCGATGGGGGTGGAAAATCGGATAAGTAAAAATGCAAATGGCACTAAGATATGTGGTGCTGTGGATAATGAAGTAGATTTTCAAAGTCCACAGAGAGATTTGGGCCCATTTGGAAGAGTGGGCTGAAAGATGGCAGATGGAGTTTAATGCTGATAAGTGTGAGGTGCCACATCTTGGCAGGACAAATCAAAATATGACGTACATAGTAAATTGTAGGGGAATTGAGGAATGCTGTGGAACAGAGGGATCTAGGAATAACTGTGCATAGTTCCCAGAAGGTAGAAATCGCATGTAGATAGGGTGGTAAAGAAAGCTTTTGGTGTGCTGACCTTCATAAATCAGAGCATTGAATATAGGAGTAGGGAAGTAATGTTAAAATTGTACAAGGCATTGGTGAGACCAATTCTGGAGTATGGTGTACAATTTTGGTCGCCTAATTATAGGAAGGATGTCAACAAAATAGAGATAGTACAGAGGAGATTTACTAGAATGTTGCCTGGGTTCCAGCAACTAAGTTACAGAGAGAGGTTGAACAATTTGGAGTTCAGAAGGTTAGGGGGGGACTTGATTGAGGTCTTTAAAATGATGAAAGGGATAGACAGAGTTGACGTGGATAAACTTTTCCCATTGAGGGTAGGGAAGATTCAAACAAGAGGGCGTGACATGAGAATTAAGGGACAGAAGTTTAGGGGTAACATGAGGGGGAACTTCTTTACTCAGAGAGTGGTGGCTGTGTGGAATGAGCTTCCAGCAGAGGTGGTGGAGGCAGGATCGATTTTAACATTTAAAAGTAAAGTGGATAGGTATATGGACGGGAATGGAATGGAGGGGTATGGTCTGAGTGCAGGTAGATGGGACTAGGGGGAAAATAAATGGTCGGCACGGACTGGAAGGGCGAGAAGGCCTGTTTCCGTGCTGTAATTGTCATATGGTTATATGGTAAACCAAAAGATCTCAGAGAAAACCCACACGGAGTAAGTGCAAACTTTGTACAGGCAGCACCAGTAGGCGGAATCAAATCCGGGTCTCCGGCGCAGCGCCTCCGTGCCAGCCCCATTTCCTGTGGACTGAAGGGTAGCCCTTCCAGCCAGCACCGCCATTCACTGTGATCATGGCTGATCATCCACAATCAGTACCCTGTTCCTGCTTTCTTCCCATATCCCTTGATTCCGTTAGCCATAAGAGCTGAATCTAACTCTCTCTTGAAAACATCCAGTGAATTGGTTTACACTGCCTTCTGTGGCAGAGAATCCCACGGATTCAGAACTCTCTGGGTGGAAAGGTTTCTCCTCATCTCAGTCCCCAAATGGCCTCAGATTCACAACTCTCTAGGTGGAAAAGTTTCTCCTCATCTCAGTCCTAAACGGCCCACAGATTCACAACTCTCTGGGGTGGAGAGGTTTTTCCTCATCTCAGTCGCAAATGGCCAAAGATTCACAACTCTCTAGGTGGAAAAGTTTCTCCTCATCTGAGTACGAAATGGCCACACATTCACAACTCTCTGGGAAAAAGTGTTTCCTCATCTCCGTTTTAAATGGCCACAGATTCACAACTCTCTGGGTGGAAGAGTTTCTCCTCATCTCAGTCCAAATTCCCAACTCCCTTGTCCTTGCACTGTGGCCCCTGGTTCTGGACTCCCCCAACATCGGGAACACGTTTCTTGCCTGGAAATAGTTGAAAACCCTTAATAATCTTATATAGTTCAATAAGGTACCCACTCATCCTTCTAAACTCCAGAGTGTACAAGCCCAACCGCTCCATTCTCTCAGCATATGACAATCCTGCCATTCCGGGGATTAACCTTGTAAACCAATGCTGGGCTCCCTCAATAGTAAGAATGTCCTTCCTCAAATTTGGTTACCAGAACTACACGCAATACTCCAGATGTGGTCTCACTGAGGTACGACTGCAGAAGGACCTCTTTACTCCTATAATCAATTCCTCTTGTTATGAAGGCCAACATGCCATTGGCTTTCTTCACTGTCTGCTGTACCTGCGTGCTTACTTTCATAGACTTAAGGACAAGGACCCCCAGATCCCGTTGTACTTCCCCTTTTCCTAATCTGACACCATTAGCCTTCTACCTTCCCGTTCATGTCACCAAATTGGATAACCTGACATTGATCTAACTTATACTGCATTTGCAATGCATCCGCACATTCATTTGGAAAGATAGGTTCACATAGAAACATAGAAAATAGATGCAGGAGGAGTCCATTCGGCCCTTTGAGCCAGCACCGCCATTTATAGTGATCATGGATGATCGCCCCAATGAATAACCCATGCCTGCCTTCTCCCCATATCCCTTGACTCCACTAGCCCCTAGAGCTCTATCTAACTCTCTCTTAAATCCATCCAGTGATTTGGCCTCCACTGCCCTCTGTGGCAGGGGAATTCCACACATTCACAACTCTCTGGGTGAAAAACGTTTTTTCTCACCTCAGTCTTAAATGGCGTCCCCTTTATTTTAAGACTGCGGCACCTGGTTCTGGACTCGCCCAGTATTGGAAACAATTAAGTTTAATGAAGATAAATGTGAGGTTATCCACTTTGGTAGCAAAAACAGGAAGGCAGATACTATCTAAATGGCGTCAAGTTGGGAAAGGGGGAAGTAGAAGGGGATCTGGGGGTCCTTGTACATCAGTCTATGAACGTAAGCATGCAAGTACAGCAAGCAGTGAAGAAAGCGAATGGCATGTTGGCCTTTATAACAAGAGGAATCGAATATAGGAGCAAAGAAGGTCCTTCTGCAGTTGTACAGGGCCCTAGTGAGACCACACCTGGAGTATTGTGTGCAGGTTTGGTCCCCTAATTTGAGGATGGGCATTCTTGCTATTGAGGGAGTGCAGTATAGGTTTGCAAGGTTAATTCCCTGGATGGCGGGACTGTCATATGCTGAGAGAATGGAACGGCTGGGCTTGTAGACACTGGAGTTTTAGAAGGATGAAAGGGGATCTCATTGAAACATATAAGATTGTTAAGGGCTTTTGACACGCTAGAGGCAAGAAACATGTTTCCGATTTTGGGGAGTCCAGAACCAGGGGCAACAGTTTAAGAATAAGGGGTCGGCCATTTAGAATGGAGACGAGGAAACACTTCTTCTTACAGAGAGTGGTGAGTCCGTGGAATTCTCTGCCTCTGAGGGCGGTTGAGGCCGGTTCTCATGACATTCATTGAGTCTGCTGTCTCTTGTCTCCGTCGAGGTTGTGAATTTGAATTAGCAAGAACTACATGAGCCTTGAAAGCCACATTCACAAGTTGCAGCGGTGGGATGAGGCCATTCGGCCCATCGAGTCAACGCTTCCATCTAGTTCAGCACCTCATATTGTACTTTGGGAATTGGACTCTGGAGAAGGTCCAGAGGAGATTTGCAAGAACGACCCCAGGAATGAGATGGATTCACGTTTGCCGGCATTAAGAAATAACTGTTTTTTCTTTCGTCTTTCTTACAGATCAACTCAAAGGTCCAAAGATTCGTGCTAATGCCCCGGGCCAACGTTCTTGTCCGTGGACAATCGCTGGAGATCACTTGCGAGGTTCCAGTTTTCTCTCGGGCAGCCGTTTTCACCTACACAAGCGAGGAGACGACAATTTCACGGCATCCATGTGGCTTCTGCTCGCTCCAACTCAGTCACGTTCCAAATTCCTGATATTACATCCCGGGAAGAAGGGAACTATTCTTGTGA
>CAUPSL010000920.1:0-67505 GCA_963514005.1 Raja brachyura
GGTGGAGGGGGCGTCACCACTGGTTTAGTTTGTAAATACTATATTTTTTCATATAGTAATTGAATAGATTAATTTTGATTTGCAGGTAGATCGGGTGGTCAAAAAGGCTTTTGGCACTTTGGCCTTCATCAGTCAGAGTATTGAGTATAGAGGTTGGGAGGTTGCAGTTGTATAAGATGTTGGCGAGGCCACATTTAGAATATTGTGTTCAGTTCTGGACACTGTGAGAGAGACAATGTTGTCAAGCTGGAAGCGGTACAGGGAAAGTTTAAGATGATGTTGCCAGGACTAGAGGGTGCAAGCTATACCCAGAGGTTGAGTAGGCTGGGTCTCCACTCCTTAGAACTCAGGAGGATGAGGGGAGATCTTATAGAGGTGTATAAGATCATGAGAGGAATCGATCAGATAGATGCACAGGGTCTCTTGCCCAGAGTTGGGGAATCGAGGACCAGTGGACATGGGTTCAAGATGAAGGGGAAAAGATTTAATAGGAATCTGAGGGGTAAGTTTTTCACACAAAGGGTGGTGGGTGTATGGAACGAGCTGCCAGAGGAGGTAGTTGAGGCTGGGAACATAAATGTCTGAGGGGACGGGGATGGGAGAGTGTGATGACCACTCGGGCAGGTCAGAGGTCACCAAGTCCTTTACACGCGGGGCATGAAGGTGAAGGTGAGGAGAGGGGACCTCAGGGGCATCTCGTTCATTTAGAGGGCGGCCTGTACCTGCAACGAGCTGCTTGAGGTAGCTGTAGAAGCAGCGGTAGAGTTGCTGCCTTACAGTGCCTGGGACCCGGGTTCGATCCTGACTACGGGTGCAGTCTGTACAGAGTTTAAACGTTCTCCCCGCGACCCGCGTGGGTTTTCTCCGGGTGCTCCGGTTTCCTCCCACTCTCCAAAGATGTGCAGGTTTGAACATTAATTGGCTTGGTGTAAATGTAAATTATCCCTTGTGTATAGGATAGCGTTAGTGTACGGGGATCGCTGGTTTGCGAGGACCCGGTGGGCCGAATCTCATACTAAACTAAAATTAGCTCGCCGTAGACAGTCCCAGCTCGCAGGCCACCGAGCAATGAGGGCAAAACGAACAGATCTGTTTCCAAACCCTTCATATTTCAATACTTGGGGCATTGACTGAAGTTCTGCTTCCCCCAACGAGGCACTTTGGTCCAGAGGCCCAGAACCTGGATGCAACCCAAACCGTCCAATACCCCAGCAACACACTGGGAGCTCAGGACACTCCTGACGGGCGCAGGGAAGATTTACAAGGATGTTGCCCAGACTCGAGGGTCTGAGCTATAGGGAGAGGTTGAGCAGGCTCGGACTACTCATTGGAGCGCAGGAGGATGAGGGGTGGTCTTATTGAGGTGTACAAAATCATGAGAGGAATAGATCGGGCAGATGCGCAGAGTCACTTGCCCAGAGTAGGGGAATCGAGGACCAGAGGACGCAGGTTTAAGGTGAGAGGGGGGGAGATGTAGGAATTTGAGGGGCAACTTTTTCACAAAGAGGGTGGTGGATCAAGATACTGGAGGAGGTAGTTGAGGCTGGGACTAGCGGAATGTTTAACACACAGTTAGACAGGTACATGGATAGGGCAGGTTTGGAGGGATGTGGGGCTAACGCGGCCAGGTGGGACTAGTGTAGCTGGGACATGTTGGCTGGTGTGGGCATGTTGGGCCGAAGGGCCTGTTTCCATGCTGTATCACTCTATGGCAAGCAGGTGGACACAAACACCTCCCCCACCACCTGCCCCCAACCCTTTACCTGTACGTAGAGCAGGTTGAGCTGCACGGGGTCCCGGGAATCCACGTTCTGGTCGGAGTAGAAGAACTTCCTTCGTAACAGCAGCGTTTCGTTTTCGTCGACACCTTGTTCCCGGAATGTCCGACTGTGGTCCAGCCAGTTCACTGTCAGAGACAGAACCATCAACCTCCGCTCGCACAGACACTGTATACACAAAACCCCCACTAGAGTCAGGCCATTCGGCCCATCCAGTCTGCTCCACCATTCCATCATGGCTGGGCTTGTACACTCTGGAGTTTAGAAGGATGAGAGGGGATCTCATTGAAACGTATAAGATTGTTAAGGGCTTGGACTCGCTAGAGGCAGGAAACATGTTCCCGATGTTGGGGGAGTCCAGAACCAGGGGCCACAGTTTAAGAATAAGGAGTAAGCCATTTAGAACGGACACAAGGAAACACTTTTTCTCACAGGGAGTGGTGAGTCTGTGGAATTCTCTGCCTCAGAGGGTGGTGGAGGCCGGTTCTCTGCATACTTTCAAGAGAGAGCTAGATGGGCTCTTAAAGATAGCGGAGTCAGGGGATATGGAGGAAAGGCAGGAACGGGGTACTGATTGGGGATGATCAGCCATGATCACATTGAATGGCGGTGCTGGCTCGAAGGGCCGAATGGCCTACTCCTGCACCTATTGTCTATCGTCTATCGATCTGTCCCTCTCAACCCCATTCTCCTGCCTTCTCCCCATAACCCCTGCCACCCGTACTGACCATGACCATATCAAAGATAGACACAAACTGCTGGAGTAACTCAGCCATGATTATGTGATACTTGGCCAATAAACGTCCTTACTTACTCCCACCGGCCCAGCCGCATCCCAACGCCACTCACCAATTGCTTCGGTACCAATCCAGTTAACCCCCCGAGACTCTGACATCACCCAACCACGTGGTCTTGGAGTGCCCTCTCTGTGGCACCCACAGCACCACTAACCCTGCCTGTGCGTACAGACGCAGCACTGGGGTGCAGTGGGGTCCAGTATCGTCACCAGACCGCCCCAATGCCCAATGCCTCCAGCCCCCATACGTGAGTGTGTGTAGAACTCTATCAGTCTCATTCCCACAGTAACTGAGCATTCTCCAATACTCCAAATAAAAGTCTTCTAAAGCTGCATCATCACTTGCTGACACTTCTACTCAATGCTCCATGGAATGAACGCAAACAGTGCATCGGCCTTCGTTACCACGCTATCTGCTTGTGCTGCCATTTTACCTGCTCAGATTAATCCTCATCTGCCATTTCTCTGCCCATTTCTACCGCTGGTCGATGTCCTGTTGCATACTTTGACAGCCATCCTCAATATAACCATATAACAATTACAGCAGGGAAACAGGCCATCTCGGCCCTTCAAGTCCGTGCCGAACAACTTTTTTCCCTTAGTCCCACCTGCCTGCACTCATACCATAACCCTCCATACCCTTCTCATCCATATGCCTATCCAATTTATTTTTAAATGATACCAACGAACCTGCCGCCACCACTTCCACTGGAAGCTCATTCCACACCGCTACCACTCTCTGAGTAAAGAAGTTCCCCCTCATGTTACCCCTAAACCTCTGTCCCTTAATTCTAAAGTCATGTCCTCGTGTTTGAATCTTCCCTATTCTCAAAGGGAAAAGCTTGTCCACATCAACTCTGTCTATCCCTCTCATCATTTTAAAGACCTCTATCAAGTCCCCCCTTAACCTTCTGCGCTCCAGAGAATAAAGACCTAACTTATTCAACCTATCTCTGTAACTTAGCTGTTGAAACCCAGGCAACATTCTAGTAAATCTCCTCTGTACCCTCTCTATTTTGTTGACATCCTTCCTATAATTGGGCGACCAAAATTGTACACCATACTCCAGATTTGGTCTCACCAACGCCTTGTACAATTTTAACATTACATCCCAGCTTCTATACTCAATGCTCTGATTTATAAAGGCTAGCATACCAAAAGCTTTCTTTACCACCCTATCTATATGAGATTCCACCTTCAAGGAACTATGCACGGTTATTCCCAGATCCCTCTGTTAAACTGTATTCTTCAATTCCCTACCGTTTACCATGTACGTCCTATTTTGATTTGTCCTGCCAAGGTGTAGCACCTCACATTTATCAGCATTAAACTCCATCTACCATCTTTCAGCCCATTTTTCCAACTGGCCTAAATCACTCTGTAGACTTTGGAAATCCTCTTCATTATCCAAAATCAATGTCTGATGAATCCTCGCAATGAAATCTCCTCCCACACTCCAAAGACGTACAGGTTTGTAGGTGAATTTGCTTGGTATAAATGTAGGGGAGATGACGGAGATTGAGGCCAAAGTGAAGTACGTGAAGTGTGTAGGATAGTGCGAATGTGCGGGGATGGATGGTCGGTGCAGACTCGGTGGGACGAGGGGCCTGTTTCCGCGCTGTATCTCCACACTAAAGCAAACTAAACATTAAGGTCTAAGTGGGAACACCCCCTTGAATCTCCCGCACGGTCTATGTTCCAACTCCTGGAAGCAATCCCAGCTCCTGTGGGAAAGTGGGAATGATGATCTGTCAGCCCATGGTGCCTGGCTCATGCCCTCCGTCCCAGCTGGCAATGGGCACTGCCACCTTCACTAAACTGGCCCCAACAGCAGACAGCCGTGGGTCTACTAATACAACCCCAAACCCAGAGAGAACATCAGCGATGGCTTGACAATTCATAGAAACATAGAAACATAGAAAATAGGTGCAGGAGTAGGCCATTCGGCCCTTCGAGCCTGCACCGCCATTCAATGTGATCATGGCTGATCATCCAACTCAGTATCCCGTACCTGCCTTCTCTCCATACCCCCTGATCCCTTTAGCCACAAGTGCCACATCTAACGCCCTCTTAAATATAGCCAATGAACTGGCCTCAACTACCTTCTGTGGCAGAGAATTCCAGAGACTCACCACTCTCTGTGTAAAGAATGTTTTCCTCATTTCGGTCCTAAAGGAATTCCCCCTTATCCTTAGACTGTGACCCCTTGTTCTGGACTCCCCCAACATCGGGAACAATCTTCCAGCATCTAGCTTGTCCAACCCCTTAAGAATTTTGTAGGTTTCTATAAGATCCCCCCTCAATCTTCTAAATTCCATCGAGTACAAACCGAGTCTATCCAATCTTTCCTCATATGAAAGTCCTGACATCCCAGGAATCAGTCTGGTGAATCTTCTCTGTACCCCCTCTATGGCAAGGATGTCTTTCCTCAGATTTGGAGACCAAAACTGTACGCAATACTCCAGGTGTGGCCTCACCAAAACCCTGTACAACTGCAGTAGAACCTCCCTGCTCCTATACTCAAATCCTTTCGCTATGAATGCTAACATACCATTTGCTTTCTTCACTGCCTGCTGCACCTGCATGCCTACTTTCAATGACTGGTGTACCATGACACCCAGGTCTCGTTGCATCTCCCCCTTACCTAATCTGCCACCATTCAGATAATAGTCTACCCTCATGTTTTTGCCACCAAAGTGGATAACCTCACATTTATCCACATTGTACTGCATCTGCCATGCATCTGCCCATTCACTCAGCCTATCCAAATCACCCTGCAGCCTCCAAGCATCCTCCTCACACCTAACTATACCCCCCAGCTTGGTATCATCTGCAAATTTGGAGATGTTGCATTGAATTCCCTCGTCCAAATCATTAATATATATTGTAAATAGCTGGGGTCCCAGCACTGAGCCTTGCGGCACCCCACTAGTCACTGCCTGCCATTCTGAAAAGGACCCGTTTACTCCTACCCTTTGCCTCCTGTCTGCTAGCCAGTTCTCTATCCACATCAATACTGAACCCCCAATACCGTGTGCTTTAAGTTTGTATGCTAATCTCTTATGCGGGACCTTGTCGAAAGCCTTCTGAAAGTCTAGATATAACACATCCACTGGTTCTCCCTTATCCACTCTACTAGTTACATCCTCGAAAAATTCTATCAGATTTGTCAGACATGATTTACCTTTCGTAAATCCATGCTGACTTTGTCCAATGATTTCACCACTTTCCAAATGCGCTGCTATCCCATCTTTAATAACTGACTCTAGCAGTTTCCCCACTACCGATGTTAGACTAACTGGTCTGTAATTCCCCGCTTTCTCTCTCCCTCCTTTTTTAAAAAGTGGGGTTACATTAGCTACCCTCCAATCCTCAGGAACTACTCCAGAATCTAAGGAATTTTGAAAAATTATCACTAATGCATCCACTATTTCTGTGGCTACCTCCTTGAGTACTCTGGGATGCAGACTATCTGGCCCTGGGGATTTATCGGCCTTCAATCCGTTCAATTTACCCAACACCACCTCCCGGCTAACCTGGATTTCACTCAGTTCCTCCATCTTATTTGACCCCCGTTCCACTGCTATTTCCGGCAGATTATTTATGTCTTCCTTAGTGAAGACAGAACCAAAGTAGTTATTCAATTGGTCTGCCATGTCCTTGTTCCCCATGATCAATTCACCTGTTTCTGACTGCAAGGGACCAACATTTGTTTTAACTAGTCTCTTTCTCTTTACATATCTATAAAAACTTTTGCAGTCAGTTTTTATGTTCCCTGCCAGTTTCCTTTCATAATCTATTTTCCCTTTCCTAATTAAGCCCTTTGTCCTCCTCTGCTGGATTCTGAATTTCTCCCAGTCCTCCGGTAGGCTGCTTTTTCTGGCAAATTTGTATGCCTCATCTTTTGTTTTTATACTATCCCTGATTTCCCTTGTTATCCATGGATGCACCACCTTCCCCGATTTATTCTTTTGCCAAACTGGTATGAACAACTTTTGTACTTCATCCATGCAGTCTTTAAATACCTTCCATTGCACATCCACTGTCAACCCTTTAAGAATCACCTGCCAGTCTATCTTGGCCAATTCACATCTCATACCTTCAAAGTTACCTTTGTTCAAGTTCAGAACCCTTGTTTCTGACTTAATTTTGTCACTCTCCATCCTAATGAAGAACTCAACCATATTATGGTCACTCTTGCCCAAGGGGCCACGCACAACAAGACTGCTAACTAACCCTTCCTCATTACTCAATACCCAGTCTAGGATAGCCTGCTCTCTCGTTGGTTCCTCCACATGTTGGTTGAGAAAACTATCCCGCATACATTCCAGGAAATCCTCTTCCTCAGCACCCCTGCCAATTTGATTCACCCAATCTACATGCAGATTGAAGTCACCCATTATAACCGTGTTACCCTTGTTGCACGCATTTCTAATTTCCTGTTTGATGCCATCCCCAACTCCAATACTACTGTTAGGTGGCCTGTACACAGTTCCCACTAGCGTTTTCTGCCCCTTAGAGTTTCGCAGCTCTACCCATATCGATTCCACATCCTCCACGCTAATGTCCTTCCTTTCTATTGCATTAATCTCCTCTCTCACCAGCAACGCTACCCCACCTCCTTTTCCTTTTCGTCTATCCCTCCTGAATATTGAATATCCCTGGATGTTCAGCTCCCAACCTTGGTCATCCTGGAGCCAAGTCTCCGTGATTCCAACTATAGCATAGTCATTAATCGCTATCTGCACCTTCAACTCATCCACCTTATTACGAATGCTCCTCGCATTGAGACACAAAGCCTTCAGGCTTGTTTTTACAACACTCTTACTCCTTATACAATTATGTTGACAAGTGGCCCCTTTCACATCGATCCCTATTACACTTGGCCATACTCTCCTATCCCTTTGTGAGCTTTCTTCCCCGTTAATTCTGGGGTCATTAACCATCGCTTTACTCTCTTTCCCTCTAACTCCGTCCTCGACTATCCCATTTGATACCCCACCCCCCTTATTCAGTTTAAAACCATCCGTGTAGCAGTGGCAAACCTGCCGGCCAGAATGCTGGTCCCCCACCTGTTAAGATGCAATCCGTCCCTTTTGTACAGTTCCCCCTTACTATAAAAAGAATCCCAGTGATCTAAGAATCTAAATCCCTGCCCCCTGCACCAGTTCCTCAGCCACACATTCAGGTCCCATATCTCCCTGTTCCTGCTCTCGCCAGCACGAGGAACTGGAAGCAAACCGGAGATAACAACCCTGGAAGTCCTGCTTTTCAGCATTTTTCCGAGCTCTCTGAAGTCCCGCTGCAAAAAATTCATCTCCTTCTTTCCAACATCATTTGTGCCAACATGCACGACCACTTCCGGCTGGTCACCTTCGCCCTTGAGGATTGTCTGCACTCTGTCCATAACATCCTGGATCCTGGCACCAGGAAGGCAGCACACCATCCTGGAATCCCGTCTGTTGCCGCAAAAACCCCTGTCCGTACCTCTCACAATGGAGTCTCCAACTACAATGGCGTTGCCCGACTTTGGCCTCTGTGGGTTTGGCTCATCAGCCCTTTTTGTTTGGCAAGCCAGTCCGCCGCTCAGTGGGATACCGTCTTCTGTCCCGGCAGCTTCCACGTGGGTGAACCTGTTCACAAGAGGTACAACACCCGGGGACCTTTGCATCCCATGTTTTCCTCCCTTTCTCACCGTCACCCACCTTCTCTCTTCTAGTGCCTTGGGTGTAACAATCTCACTGAAGGACTTGTCGAGAAACGACTCAGTTTCTCGAATGAACCTGAGGTCATCCACTTGTTTCTCCAGTTCCCCAACACGGTCCTTCAGGAGCTGTACCTGGATTCAAACCCTCACAGGCCGAGCAATCTCCTTCCCATCCAAACCACAAGGCATAGGAGCAGAATTAGGCCATTTGGCCCATCGAGTCTATTCCACTCAGACATAGGATGGAGCTCAATCACCAAAACCAGACCCAGCGCGGTTTTAGACAGCCAACAGGTAACGCTGGTTGGAATCATTTATCTTATGGAGTCATAGCCTTACCCCAACATCGGGAACATGCTTCCTGCCTCTAGCGTGTCTAAGTCCTTAACAATCTTATATGTTTCAATTAGATCCCCTCTCATCCTTCTAAACTCCAGAGTGTACAAGCCCAGCCATGATGGAATGGTGGAAACAGGCCCTTCGGCCCAACTTGCCCACACTAACCAACATGCCCCATCTACACGAGTCCCACCTGCCTGCGTTTGGCCCATATCCTTCTAACGCTGTCCTATCCATGGATCTGTCTAAATGTTCCTTTAATGCTGTGGCAATCCCTGCCTCAACTACCTCCTCTGTATGGAGCTCGTTCCGTACACCCACCACCTGAGTAAAGACATTGGTTGATGGCCATTGGAGCACGGTAGTGCAAGGCAGGCGTGGCCTCACACTGACCCCAAACGTCCCGCGGACTAACGGCAGCTTACGGTCGTCATCAGTGTGGAGCTTTGCCTTCAGCTTCTCCATCTTGCGCTCATCCCGCAGCAAGGTCCGGTCCTTCTTCAGCGTTCCCGTCCCTTCATCTTTCTTCTCTTCAATTATATCCTGGATCAGGGAGTATTCTTCATAATTGGTGATACCTGAGATGGAGGCAACACAATCAGCCTGGGACACGGCCAAATGCAGAGGGGGAGAGGGAGAGAGGGAGAGAGGGAGAGAGGGAGGGAGGGAGGGGGAGGAGAGAGGGAGAGAGGGAGAGAGACAGAGACAGACAGAGAGAGAGAGAGAGAGAGAGAGAGAGAGAGAGAGAGAGAGAGAGAACAAGAGAGAGAGGGAGAGAGAGAGGGAGAGAGAGAGAGGGAGAGAGAGAGAGAGAACAAGAGAGAGGGAGAGAGAGAGAGGGAGAGAGAGAGAGAGGGAGAGAGAGAGAACGAGAGAGAGAGAGGGAGGGAGAGAGAGAGAGAGACAGACAGAGAGAGAGAGACAGACAGACAGAAAGACAGACAGAAAGACAGAGAGAGAGAGAGAGAACGAGAGAGAGAGGGAGAGAGAGTGAGAGGGAGAGCGCAAGGGGGGCAGAGGGGATAGAGAGAGAGAGGGAGGGAGTGAGAGAGGGAGAGAGGGAGGGAGGGAGAGAGAGGGAGAGGGAATGAGTGGGAGGGAGAGGGAGAGGGGGAGAGGGAGAGAGGGAGGGAGGGAGAGAGGGAGAGAGGGAGAGAGGGAGAGAGGGAGAGAGAGAGAGAGAGAGAGAGAGAGAGAGAGAGAGAGAGAGAGAGAGAGAGAGAGAGAGAGAGAGAGAGAGAGAGAGAGAGAGCAAGGAGAGAGAGAGAGAGAGAGAGAGAGAGAAAGTGAGAAGAGAACGAGAGAGCAAGGAAAGAACACGGAGAGCGAAGAGGAAAGGGGGGAGTGGGAGAGAGAGGAGATCATATAGAGAGGGCTAGACTGTGAGACCACTCATGCCTGAGCGGGGATAGAACATGCAACAGTGCCACCGATCTCCTTCACTCCATAGATGCTGCTGCACCCACTGAGTGTCTCCAGCACAAGAACGGGCTGAAATCACAGCGGGTGGCGGGTCATATGTGGAGGTACACAGACTGGGTGCGGCACGGTGGCGCAGCGGTAGAGTTGCTGCCTGCCAGCGCCGGAGACCCGGGTTCGATCCTGACTACGGGTGCTGTCTGTGTGGAGTTTGTACGTTCTCCCCGTGACCTGCGTGGGTTTTCTCCGAGATCTTCGGTTTCCTCCCACACTGCAAAGATGTGCAGGTGTGTCGGTTAATTGGCTTGGTGTAAATGTAAAAGGGTCCCTAGTGGGTGTAGGATAGTGTTAACGTGTGGGGATCGCTGGTCAGCACGGACTCTGAGGGCCGAAGGGCCTGTTTCCTCGCTGTATCTCTAAACTAAAGAGCCGACACGTGATGGTCAAAGGCCCTTTGTTGGAATCAGAACGCTGACAAGACAAGTCTGGTCTTCACTGCAGGGGGGCAAGGGTGGAAAGAAAAAGGAGTCATTGTAGAGGCGTTGGGGGCAGTGGGGGTTGGGGACAAAAGGTGTCTGATAACTGAGTTGCTCGAGGCACCGTTTAGCTCGGAATCAGGAAGCCTAGAGCAACGCAACGCAACGCTGGCCTTATTACAAGGTGGGTGGCAGAGGGAAGCTCCGGCAGGGTCGATATAACGCTCCAGGAGTTTGGTGAGACAGCGCGTGGAGTGATGGGCACAGTGTGATCGACATTTTTGTGTAAGGACATCGAGTCACAGAGTGATACAGCACGGAAACAGGCCCTTCGGCCCAACTCGCCCACACCGGCCAACATGTCCTAGATACACGTCCCAACTGCCTGCACCTGGTCCATATCCCTCCAAACTTGTCCTATCCATGTACCTGTCTAACTGTTTCTTCAACGTTGGGATAGTCCCAGCCTCAACTACCTTCTCTGGCAGCTCGTTCCATACACCCACCACCCTCTGTATGAAAAAGTTACCCCTCAGATTCCTATTAAATCTACTCCCCTTCACATTAAACCTGTGTCCCCTGGTCCTCGATTCCCCAACTCTAGGCAAGAGACTCTGTGTGTCTACACGATCTATCCCTCTCACAATTGTATTGTGACAGTCTTTACGCTTTTACACAGCTGGTTGGCCATTTGAATGTGGGGGGAATGGAAGGGGATGGTGGGACTGCCAGTACATGAACACTGAGCTGATAAACACATCGCCATCGAAGGAACAAACTCAAACCCACTCCGTCCGTTAGCAGCCTTTAGCCGGTGGTGAACTGGTGATGTACTGACCTATCCTGCTGCAGATCGGTACCAGAAGTTCCCCGACAGTTTTGGAGTCATCGATCATCACCGTCTTCACAGCTCCATCCAGCATCCGCACCTTCTGTGGCCTCTGCTTCTTCTTGTACTCCAGCACATCCTGCAGCGGAGAGCACAAGGCCCGTAATGTGACAGCTCTCTCACGGTATCACGCAGACTTCCCCAACGCACTGTGCATTTAGGTAAGTTTAGAGGGACAGCGCACAAACAGGCCCTTCGGCCCACCAAGTCCATGCCGACCAGCGACCCGTACAGACAGTGCCCATAGTCAGGATGGAACCCGTGTCTCTGGCGCTGTGAGGCAGCGACTGTACCGCTGCGCCACCGTGCTGCTCTGTGTAAAGCCTGTCGCCGCTGGTGTCGAGTGACTCTGCTACACTGTGAGTGCCCGCTGGCTTCTGAACGCTGCACTTTAATCTGCACGGAACTATTGTGGAGGAGGCTGGTCCCACTTGGCTGGGATCCTCTCTCTGTGATGGCACTGAACTGCCACACCACAGGATGGGCAAAATAACAACTATTTTTAGCAACCTGCACACTAACACCATCCCACACACAACGGGACAATTTACAATAATACCAAACCTGTACGTCTTTGGAGTGTGGGAGGAATCCAGAGCACCCAGAGAAAACCCACGCAGGTCACGGGGAGAACGTACAAACTCCGCACAGACAGCACCCGTAGTCAGGATCGAACCCGGGCACCAGGTGGTATGCAATGTGGTGCTAAAGACATCTGGGGGAGGTCCTTGTGTGCAAACTGATCCTAACGTACATCTTGAAAACATCCACTGATTACCCAGCATTCACAGGAGATTGCTGCTTCAGACAACGCCAATCTGTTGGCCAAACATGTCATAGAAACATAGACAATAGGTGCAGGAGTAGGCCATTCGGCCCTTCGAGCCTGCACCGCCATTCAATATGATCATGGCTGATCATCCAACTCAGTATCCCGTACCTGCCTTCTCTCCATACCCTCTGATCCCCTTAGCCACAAGGGCCTCATCTAACTCCCTCTTAAATATAGCCAATGAACTGGCCTCAACTACCCTCTGTGGCAGAGAATTCCACAGATTCACCACTCTCTGTGTGAAAAAAAAAATTCTCATCTCGGTCCTAAAAGACTTCCCCCTTATCCTTAAACTGTGACCCCTTGTTCTAGACTTCCCCAACATCGGGAACAATCTTCCTGCATCTAGTCTGTCCAACCCCTTAAGAATTTTGTAGGTTTCCATAAGATCCCCCCTCAATCTTCTAAATTCTAGCAAGTATAAGCCGAGTCTATCCAGTCTTTCTTCATATGAAAGTCCCACCATCCCAGGAATCAGTCTGGTGAAACTTCTCTATGGCAAGAATGTCTTTCCTCAGATTAGGAGACCAAATCTCACAATTCCTTTCACAAAATCAAGTCCACTCTGCCTGATGAATCTTGACATTGCCCAAGTGGCCTGTCACAATATCTTTCCTAGTTTACAACATTTTCCAAATGACAGATCATAAGCCAACAGGCCTGCAATGTCCTGCTTTCTCTCCATTCCTTCTGAAAAGCAGAGTTACATTTGGCACTGTGCAATCTACATTGGCCCTTCCCTGAATGTCAGGAGTTTCGGGAAGGATGGAAGGTTATTGACCTGAAAAGTGACCTTGTTCCTTGCCCAGTAACGCAGCCTTGTTGCCGAGTGCTTGGAACATTCTCCACATTGCAGCAACTATCTCACCAACCCCCTACGCATTGGTTTAATTTTCCAAAATAAACCAATGTACAAAATAAGGAAAGGTTTACTGGGTTTATCATCATAAGTTCCCATCAGGGGCACATTCGGTTCTTATGAAGCCTGTGGAGGCCAAGTCAGTGGATATATTTAAGGCAGAGATAGATAGTTTCTTGATCAGTCCGGGTTTCAAAGGTTATGGGGAGAAGGCAGCATAGAACCGTGTTTACCCCGTGTACCGTGTTTACCCCGTGTGCCGTGTTTACCCCGTGTACATGTTTACCCCGTGTACGTTTACCCCGTGTACCGCGTTCACCCCGTGTACCGTGTTTACCCCGTGTACGTGTTTACCCCGTGTACCGTGTTTATCCCGTGTACCGTGTTTACCCCGTGTACATGTTTACCCCGTGTACCGTGTTTACCCCATGTACATGTTTACCCCGTGTACATGTTTACCCCGTGTACCGTGTTTACCCCGTGTACCGCGTTCACCCCGTGTACCGTGTTTACCCCGTGTACATGTTTACCCCGTGTACCGTGTTTACCCCGTGTACATGTTTACCCCGTGTACATGTTTACCCCGTGTACCGTGTTTACCCCGTGTACCGTGTTTACCCCGTGTACCGTGTTTACCCCGTGTACCGTGTTGACCCCGTGTACATGTTTACCCCGTGTACCGTGTTGACCCCATGTACATGTTTACCCCGTGTACCGTGTTTACCCCGTGTACATGTTTACCCCGTGTACATGTTTACCCCGTGTACCGTGTTTACCCCGTGTACCGTGTTTACCCCGTGTACTGTGTTGACCCCGTGTACATGTTTACCCCGTGTACCGTGTTGACCCCATGTACATGTTTACCCCGTGTACCGTGTTTACCCCGTGTACATGTTTACCCCGTGTACCGTGTTTACCCCGTGTACATGTTTACCCTGTGTACCGTGTTTACCCCGTGTACATGTTTACCCCGTGTACCGTGTTTACCCCATGTACATGTTTACCCCGTGTACCGTGTTTACCCCGTGTACCACGTTTACCCCATGTACCGCGTTTACCCCGTGTACCACGTTTACCCCGTGTACCGCGTTTACCCCATGTACCGCGTTTACCCCGTGTACCGTGTTTACCCCGTGTACCGTGTTTACCCCGTGTACCGTGTTTACCCCGTGTACCGTGTTTATCCCGTGTACCGTGTTTACCCCATGTACCGTGTTTACCCCGTGTACCGCGTTTACCCCGTGTACCGCGTTTACCCCGTGTACCGCGTTTACCCCGTGTACCGCGTTTACCCCGTGTACCGCGTTTACCCCGTGTACCGCGTTTACCCCGTGTACCACGTTCACCCCGTGTACCGCGTTCACCCCGTGTACCGTGTTTACCCCGTGTACCGTGTTTACCCCGTGTACATGTTTACCCCGTGTACCGTGTTTACCCCGTGTACATGTTTACCCCATGTACCGTGTTTACCCCGTGTACCGTGTTTACCCCTTGTACCGTGTTTACCCCGTGTACCATGTTTACCCCGTGTACCGTGTTTAGCCCGTGTACCGTGTTTACCCCGTGTACCGTGTTTACCCCGTGTACCGTGTTTACCCCGTGTACCGTGTTTACCCCGTGTACGTGTTTACCCCGTGTACGTGTTTACACCGTGTACCGTGTTTACACCGTGTACCGTGTTTACCCCGTGTACATGTTTACCCCGTGTACATGTTTACCCCGTGTACCGTGTTTACCCCGTGTACCGTGTTTACCCCGTGTACCGCGTTTACCCCGTGTACCGCGTTTACCCCGTGTACCGCGTTTACCCCGTGTACCGCGTTTACCCCGTGTACCGCGTTTACCCCGTGTACCTCGTTCACCCCGTGTACCGTGTTTACCCCGTGTACATGTTTACCCCGTGTACCGTGTTTATCCCGTGTACCGTGTTTACCCCGTGTACATGTTTACCCCGTGTACCGTGTTTACCCCGTGTACCGTGTTTACCCCTTGTACCGTGTTTACCCCGTGTACCATGTTTACTCCATGTACCGTGTTTACCCCGTGTACCGTGTTTACCCCGTGTACCGTGTTTACCCCGTGTACCGTGTTTACCCCGTGTACATGTTTACCCCGTGTACGTGTTTACACCGTGTACCGTGTTTACACCGTGTACCGTGTTTACCCCGTGTACATGTTTACCCCGTGTACATGTTTGCCCCGTGTACCGTGTTTACCCCATGTACCGTGTTTACCCCATGTACCGTGTTTATCCCGTGTACCGTGTTTATCCCGTGTACCGTGTTTATCCCGTGTACCGTGTTTACCCCATGTACCGCGTTTACCCCGTGTACCGCGCTTACCCCGTTGCGGAGCATGTAGTAGTCCAAGGTGCGGCCGGATTCCAGCCAAATGCCCTTCCTGGGATCCTCGTCTGACAGGAACAAGCCGTAGTCGGATGCTGGAGGCAGGAGGGAAGAGAAGCTGCAGGTCAGCTGGCCAGTCCGTGTGCACGTATGGACACGTGTGTGCACGCGGTGGAGGACACGTCACCTTGCCCGTTCCGCTCATTACAAAATGTTGCAACGTGCCTGCTCCACCCTCTCCCTCCATCCCCACCCCCCGCTTGTCCCCCTCTCCCCCTCCCTCCCTCCCTACCCACCCCCCTCCCGTCCCCAGCTCCTCTCTCCCCATCCCCCGCTTGTCCCCCATTCTGCCCTTACCCACTACACCCCTCCTCCCCTTTCCCCCACTCCTCCCCCTCTCATAAGGTCATATGTGATAGGAGCAGAATTAGGCCATTCGGCCCATCGTCTACTCGTAGACGATGGGCCGAATGGCCTAATTCTGCTCCCATTCAAGCATGGCTGATTTATCTCTCCCTCCTAACCTCCTGCCTTTTCCCCGTAACTCCTGACACCCGTACTAATCAAGAATCTATCCAGCCCCTGACCCTCTATCTCCATCCCCACCCCCTCTCCACCCCTCCATCCTGCTCTCCTCCCCGCCCCCTCCCTTCCTCCCTCCATATCCACCCTATCCGCTACTGTCCCCCAGCCCCCCCTGCCCCCGGTCCCCGTGGCCTGACCTTGCCCAATCTGCGCCTCCGGTACGCGCTCGCGGATGATACGGCAGGCGTCGTACACCACAGTGGACGGCTCGAACTGCATGGTCTTGATGACATTGCACTGGCGGACACAGATCTTCAGCGAGAGGGCCACCATCGTGGAGACTGCGCCCCTCACCACACCTGGCGGAGAAAGGCGTTACTTCAGCACAGGTACAAATCTCACGTTTACATCACGTCTCTACAGCGTGGTCGGTGGGCCTCGGATCACCAGAGTGAGGATGGAAACAGGCCCTTCGGCCCACCAAGCCCACGCCGACAGCGATCCCCACACAGCAACACTGTCTACGGGACAATTTACACTACATGTGCGTCTTTGGAGTGTGGGAGGAAACCGAAGATCTCAGAGAAAACCCACGCAGGTCAAGGGGAGAACGTACAAACTCCGTACAGACAGCGACCGTAGTCGGGATCGAACCCGGGTCTCCGGCGCGGCATTCGTTGTAAGGCAGCAACTCTACCGCTGCGCCAGCGTGCCGCCCACAGTGGGTCTTGCCACTTTACCCAAGTCTGCAGTAGTCTACGGCACAATGACTGAAGCAACAAGGGCTCCAGCCACAGTGGACGGTGGTATGGAGGAGGACCAGTCTCAATCCATCAACTTGGCATCATGATAGGCACAGACACTGCGGGCCGAAGGGCCTGTTCCTCTACTGTTCTGTGTGTTGTTAGAACCATAGTAACTGGGCCTGCGTATCATCCGGCTCCACCGGTCACCAGCTATCACACAGCTCTGTCCACCTCGGCCTACCTGATCTCCCGGTTGCCAAACACTTTAACCCCCCCTCCCATTCCCACACTGACCTTTCTGTCCTGGGCCTCCTCCACTGTCAGAGTGAGGCCCAGCGCAAATTGGAGGAACAGCACCTCATATTTCGTTTGGGCAGCTTACACCCCAGTGGTATGAACATTGACTTCTCTAAGTTCAGCTAACCTTTGCTTTCCCTTTCTCTCCATCCCCTCCCCTCCCGAGTTCGACGAGTTTCACTGTTCTGAGTAATATTTCTGATTATCTGCCTCATCACCTCCCCTTTCAGCTGACAATGAATCATTGTCCTTATCCACATTTGCTTTGATCTGTCCTTTTCACATCTTACCCTATCTCCAGTTTCCCTCTTGCCTGACTCAGTTTGAGGAAGAGTCTCAAAATGAGACCTTTCTGTCTTGACCTGAACCGTCACCCAACCTCGGTACACGTGACAATAAACTGAACTGGAAGTG
This sequence comes from Raja brachyura, assembly GCA_963514005.1. Next base: position 17,423 of record CAUPSL010000920.1, read on the forward strand.
TATGAGTCCAAAAGGATATGCAGGGAATGGATGTAAATGGATTGTGTGCAGGTAGATAAGCCATGGTCTTGGCACCATGTTCAGCACAGACATTGTGGGCTGAAGGGCCTGTTCTTGTGTAGGAAGCAACTGCAGATGCTGGTTTAAACCGAAGATAGACACAAAAAGCTGGAGTAACGCAACAGGACAGGCAGCATCTCTGGAGAACAGAAATAGGTGACATTTTGGGTCAAGACCCTTCAAATAACACCGGCATTCCCTCTCTCTCTATCCCTACCCCACCCAAGTCGTACCAACCTCTTATTTTCAGCTAACAATGGCCTGTTTCCTTTATCATTGTTACTCCTTTGTTTATTTTTCATCTGTTGTTCTATATCTCTCTGCATCATCATCTATATCTCCCATTTCCAATATCCCCTGACTCGTCTGAAGAAGGGTCTCGACCTTAAACGTCACCCATTCCTTCTCTCCAGACATGCTGCCTGTATAATCCAGCTTTGTTGTGCCTATCTTCGGCCTGTCCCCGTGCTGTGATGTTCTACGTTCATCCATCAAAGGCCAACAACCAACTTGTCAATGTTCCTCGCTGTCTAACCTGCAGTAATAGTCATCGAGTGATACAGCATGGAAACAGGCCCTTCAGCCCAACTTGCCCACACCGGCCAGCATGTCCCAGCTACACTTGTCCCACCTGCCTGCACTTGGTCCATATCCCTCCAAACCTGTCCTATCCATGCACCTACCTAACTGTTTCTTCAACGTTGGGATAGTCCCTGCCTCAACTACCTCCTGTGGCAGCTTGTTCAATACACCCACCACCCTTTGTGTGAAAAAGTTACCCCTCAGATTCCAGTTAAATCTTTTCCCCTTCACCTTGAACGTATGTCCTCTAGTCCTCGATTCCCCAACTCTGGGCAAGAGACCGCACTCCAAGGAATAAAGTCCTGGCCTGTTCAACCTCGCCCTGTAGTTTAGGCCCACAAGCCCTGGCTACATCCTTGTAAATCTTTTCTGTACTCTTTCCAGCTTAATGATCAAAACTGTACATGATGCTGCAGATGTGGCCTCACCAACGTCTTGTACAATGTAACATCACATCTCTCTGTCGCTCAGGCCCTCGAGTCCCTCCTCGTGGCCATGTGGCTGTGAATGAACTGTAGTCCATTCAATCTGCTGATGCAACTCAAACCCTCACTTCACGCTCGGTTTCGTGTTTCCGGCTGATTCTGATAAAGAATTTAAAAGATGCTTTCTGCAATCGGACATGATTTGATTAATTCAGGCAGCAGATCGGATGAATGCAGGGTATTTTACACAGTGCAGGGGAATACAGAACCAGTCGGCCAGCCTGGATTTGAGGAGAAAGATTTATTAGCATCCCTGATGCAAGATTCAGGCAATGGCCCATAATTGTGACAGTGTGGGTCTGATCTAGACGAGTGCTGTGTGTCTCCAGCAATGATGGAGACTTCACCTTGAATCTCCAATGACCTCAGCAGGGATGAATCCACAACTCCCAACATTCACACTGCCAGGGAATTAAAGCAACATAATGCAGATGCTGGAAATCCACAGTAGCAGAAAATGCTGGAATCAGCCAGTGGTTCCTACAGCATCCAAGGAAACCTGGTCCTATCCCCACAGATACTGCCCGGCCTGCCGAGCCTTTCAATCCACAGGCTAAATTTGAAACAGGCATTACAGAGGGATGACAATGCAGAAAATGTTCATTGTTCCAGATAACAAACTCTTGGGAAGTTGGAGGAACAAGGAACTGCCGTTGGAGAGGGTTCAGAGGAGGTAACATTGCGATAGTGAACACGGGGATGATCGGGTTAACATACGGTGAGCGTTTGACGCCACTGGGCCTGTACTCGCTGGAGTTTAGAAAGATGAGGAGGAACCTCATTGAAACTTATTGAATACTGAAAGGCTGGGATAGGGTGGACTTGGAGAGGATGTTTCACTAATGGGAGAGTCTAGGACCAGAGGTCGCAGTCTCAGAATAAAAGGATGTACCTTTTGAAAGTAGATGAGGATGAATTTCTGTAGTCAGAGGGTGGTGCATCTGTGGAATTCATTGCCACAGACGGCTGTGGAGGCCAAGTCAGTGGATAATTTTAAGGCAGAGATTGGCAGATTCTAGTATTTTGTGTGGCGGCACGACTCACGTTGCAGCGGCCCCTACAGCCTGTCTGTCTTTTTTTAATTTTTTGTCTAGTTAAATGTAGTTGTTCGTGTTTTTTTTGTACTGTTTCTAACTGTTTATATGTGGGGGGTGGGGGAGGGGGAAACCTTTAAAATCTCTTCCACACACGGGAGACCCGACTTTTTCCCTGTCGGGTCTCCGTTGTCATTGGGGCCTAGCTGAGGCCCTAATGGCGGAGCTGACGGCCTCGGGCGGCGTTCGCTGCAGCGGCGGTGGCTCGACTGGCCTGGCGGCGGCGGCCCGACTTGGAGCTGTGGCGGACCGGCCTGGAGCGGCGGACCGGCCTGGAGCGGCGGACCGGCGGCGGACCGGCCTGGAGCGGCGGCATTCCGGCGTTCCGGTGGTGGCGGCCCGATTTGGAGCGGCGTCCCGGCCTGGAGCGGCGGCGGCATTCCGGTGGCGGCGTCCCGGCCTGGAGCGGCGGCGGCATTCCGGCGTTCCGGTGGCGGCGTCCCGGCCTGGAGCGGCGGACCGGCCTGGAGCTGTGGCGGCATTCCGGTGGAGGCGGCGGCCCGATTTGGAGCGGCGGCGGCATTCCGGCGTTGGCAGCGGTACCAACACCCGGCAGGGACAATACACCAGAGGCCTGGATCGCCTCAGCGCAGAGGGAGTACAAGGAGGGAAGGAGACAAAGACTAAAGACTTTTGCCTTTCACCACAGTGAGGAGGTGTTTGCTGAACTCACTGTGGTGGATGTTAAATTTGTGTGTTTTTGTTATTTTTAAGTTATTTTGAATTTTTGTATGACTGCAGGCAACGAAATTTCGTTCAGACCGGAAGGTCTGAATGACAATAAAGGTAATCTAATCTAAAAAAATCCGTGGAGCCAGCGGCCTCCGACCGGGACGACCTGGGAACTCCAGTCACGGAGCCTGCGGAGCTGCGGACTCACCGTCATGGGGCTGGCCGGCCTCGGAGCGTGGGGAGTGGTGGTGGCTCGCTGCTGCTGCCCGACTCCGGAGCTCCAGCTCCAGCTGCAGATTACTGCCGGTGGACTGTTGGGATATCGGGAGCTCACGGGTCCGGGTGGGAGACCGCTCTCTGGAGCTCCCGCAACGCAACATCTCCCGCTCGTGTCGCGGGGTTGGAACGACCCGGAGTGGGGCCGTACATCGCCCGGCACGGCTTAAACGACCGCGGGATATTCCAGCGCCCACCATGGACATCAGGAGAGAATTGGTGCAGGGGAGAGAAGACTTTGCCTTCCATCACAGTGAGGAGGAGATTCTCTGTGATGGATGTTTGTGTAAATTGAATTGTTTGTATGTTTTGGAGGAATTGTTTTCTTTGTATGGTGGGGGGGGGGGGGGGGAGGTGGGGGGGAGGGGGAGAAAGGTGGGGGCGGGAGGTGGGGGGAGGGTGTGGAGGAGGGGTTTAGTTACCTACAATTGGAGAATTCAATGTTCATGCCGTTGGGTTGAAGCTACGAAGGAGCTGGAGCGTTATGGAGGGGCCTCGCCACTGAGCACATGACCAAGGAGGGAGGGAGGGGGTCGTAACTGAACGGTGGTGTTAATGTCGGGACAGAAGCAGAGAGCCCAGGCCACACGTTGGTGAAACTGCGTAAACACTGAATGAGCTAAAGCTACGAGCACAAATGGACCAGGCGGCCGAGAGCTTTCACAATGCAACTGTGCAACTGGAGAATGAATCCTGACACATGCTGGAGGGCCGCACTCTGGAACCACCGGGAGAACGAAGGCAGGGGGGAGGTTGGCGGGAATGGTGCCAGGAATGGGGCGGCTCTGGGTCCGTGTGGAGACTGAGAAACTGGACGTGTTGAGCAGAAGGGCAGAGAGTGCTACACAATCCGCTGGCTTTGGCAGAGAACAGTGGCTCACTGCTCCCATCTGTGGGGCAACTGGAATCCAAAGTTGTGACTGATATGAGAACGGCTTTCATTTAATATTGTCACATGCACAGAGGTACGGTGAAAAACTGTTATCCAAACAGATCTGATAATCCCGCACATAACTACAATGAAGCAAAGCTCAGGTATAATTGGACGAGCAAAGGGGAAGATACTGAGCGCAGAATATAGTTCTCAGCATCGTCATGGACCAGTGGGGAGTTGAGGGTGATAATTAACCAACGGTGGGGTCAACCGGAGAGGAGAGGCGACGAGGGGAGGTGGGGATGTGAACCGGGACAGGTTACGGTGGCAGGGGGTGGGCATTCATAGTTGTTTTTTAGTTTAATTTAGTTTAGAGATACAGCACGGAAACAGGCCCTTCGGCCCACCGAGTCCACGCTGACCAGCGACCACTATACTAGTGTGTACTATCCTACACACTGGGGACAAATTACAATTATCGAGACGTAAAGGTTTGTAGGTTAATTGACTCGGTAAAAATTGTAACCTGTCCCGTGTACGCACAATAGCGTCAGTGTGCGGGGATTGGTGGCTGGCATGGACTAGGTGGGCCAAAGGGCCTGTTGCCGCGCTGTATCTCTAAACCAAACTAAAATAATTTCACCAAAGCCAGAGAGGAAACTGGAACACTGGGAGAAAACCCGCGCGGTCATGGGGGCGAACGTACAAACTCCATACGGACAGCACCCGTAGTCAGAATCGAACCAGGGACTCTGTTGCCGAAAGGCAGCAACTGTATCCAGGGGCTGTTGGGCTGGGTCTGGGGGAGTAGGCGGGCTGGGGGCAGAGGGCAGAGGAGGCTGAGGGAGTGGCGGGTTGGGATTGGGGGAAGATGGCAGCGTTGGTGGGACCTGCGATACTAACTAGCATTGTGGTGGCAACAAGACTCTCTCTCATTGCTCCCTCTCTGTCATTCCGGCTGCTCTCCGCTTCTATCACCTTGTTACCTGCAGCTTCATCCAGGCCCCTCCTCTCTTCCAGCTTTCTTCTCCTTACTCCCAGCAATCAGTCCGGAGAAGGGTCCCGACCTATCCATGTTCTCCAGAGATGCTGCCTGACCCGCTCAGCTACTCCAGCACTCTGTCCCTCTGATGGTTCAGTTCAGTTTATTGTCACGTGTACCGAGGTACAGTGAAAAGCTTTTGTTGCGCGCTAACCAGTCAGCGGAACAACAACACATCATCACAGTTTAGCCGTTCACTGTGTACAGACAGATACATGATAAGGGAATAACGTTTGGTGCAAAGTAAAGCCAGCAAAAGTCCGATCAAAGAAAGTCCGAGGGTCACCAATGAGGTAGATAGTAGATGAGGACGGCTCTCTGCTTGTGTAGGATGGTTCAGTTGCCTGATAACAGCCGGGAAGAAACGGTCCCTGGACATTTGTATTGGAACACAAACCCACACTGTGTTGGCCAAACCAGCTCATACTGCCTCCCTCCCTCCGTCTCTCCTCCCCCTCCCCATCCCTCCCTTCCTGCCTCCTCCTCCCCTCCCTCCTCCCCCTCTCTCCTTCCCTCCCTCCCTCCTCTCCAACGATCGGCAGAGCTGTGCTCCTCCCTCGCTCGTTCCCTCACTGCTGGCCTGCCGGCCCCGTGGTATATGTCCACCTCCACCATTGTCCCATCCCAAGCCCACACTGGCTGCCTGTTCCCGGGCTGCTGCACTGCCCTGCAGGTAGTTCACAAGTCCATGCCTTAATATAGTTGGCAGGGTTGTGCTTGTTACTAATTTTGTTGTTTCTATTTTTCCCGTTGCCAGAAGAAGAGCAAGGGGAAGTCAGCGGGGGTGGGGTGGTGCCACATTCTGGATCAGCGCCACAACTCCATGAGTGGGCAACGGCTACCAGGCCAAAGCCAACCTTCCTGCCAACGCTGAGCCCAGTCACTCTGCCTGGACAGCAGGAGTGGGAAGCAGGAGAGAGGGGAGGGGTGAGAGAGGATGGGAGAGTTGGGGCAGGGGAGAGTTGGGGCAGGGGGGGTAGACACAAAATGCTGGAGTAACTCAGCGGGTCAGGCAACATTGGGGGGCACAGGAGGAGAGGAGAGAGGGTGGGGCAGGGGAGGACCAGGGCAGGGGAGAGGGGCAGGGAGTGAGAGAGGGGCAGGGCCAGGGAATAGGGCAAGCAGGAGAGGAGGCAGGCGAGGGGAAGGGGCAGGAAGCAGCCTAAGAAGGGGCAGGGAAGGGGCAGGGATGGGATGGGGACGGGAGGGGGCAGGGGGGAGAGGAGAAGGGAGGAGGCAGCGATGAAAAGAGGAGAGGGCAGGGGGCAGCAAATGAGAGGTGGCAGGGGATGGACAGGGAGGAGGGGAGGGACAGGGAGGATCGGAGAGGGGCGGCAGGGGATGTGATGGGTGGGAGCCCCAAGCTGATCAGTGCTGCCCGAGTATTTTGAGGGAGACGTCTCTTCAACACGAGGGTGTTTGGAAGCAGAAACTGCGTGCGTCTGAGGCATTTTGACAAGAACATGGAGCACCGTGATGAAGGCCACTGCCGGGGCTGGGATGAACTCGATGGGTGCGGGGAGTCTCGAGACATCTCTGGGGCTCTCTCTTAGCCAATGCCGTAAGGGCCTGTCCCACTGTACGAGGTAATTCAAGAGTTCTCCCGAGTTTTCCGCTGATCTGAACTCGGAGAATGTCCGTAGCGGGTCCGTAGGAGTTTGTGGATGTCTCGTAGCGGCTGGTACGAGTAAAAATTAAACATTTTTTCATCACGAGTATTATTTTACTAGTGAACATTTTTCACAGTGTTGAAAAAACGTCACGAGTTTATCGGATTTCCCGAGTACCGACCGTTACTCGTATGAGCCGCTACAGGACATCCACAAACTCCTACAGACCCGCTATGGATATTCTCCGAGTTCGAATCAGGGGAAAGCTCGGGAGAACTCTTGAATTACCTGGTACAGTGGGACAGGCCCTTTAATGCCTCAACTAAACTAAACCAATGTCTCTCAGGGCCTCATTACCGCAGAGCATAAAAACCACGACATCAGACAAAGTTGATGCCAAATTGAATCGTTCCAAACCTCAAGCCTGACTCTCTCCAAAATGAGACTTAAATACATTGTGTAGCAAGGAACTGCTGGTTTAAACCAAAGATAGACACAAAATGCTGGAGGAACACAGCGGGACAGACAGCATCTCCTGAGAAAAGGAATGGGTGACGTTTCGGGTCAAGACTATCGAGTCTGAAGGAGGGCCTTGACCCGACACTTCTCCAGAGATGGTGCCTGACCCGTTGAGTTAGTCCAGCTTTTAATGTCTATCTTCAGTTTAAACCAGCATCTGCAGTTCCTTCCGACACAACATAGATAATCAAACAGGCCGGACTCAGAGTTGTGTGGAGCAGCAGAAGTGTTGCTGTCTGATCTTCTAGGTTGATGAAGTTCTCTGGAGAGAAGGAATGGGTGATGTTTCGGTCAAGACTATCGAGTCTGAAGGAGGGCCTTGACCCGAAACTTCCTACACACACTAGGGACAATTTTTACATTTACCAAGCTAATTAACCTACAGACCTGTACGTCTTTGGAGTTTGGGAGGAAACCGAAGACTAATGCAATCAACCCGACGTGCACAAACAAATAGATCAAATAGAATAAGTTGGCCTACAACTTTGGGCTATGCACGCCGTACGCAAGAAGACACGCACATAGTGTTGACAGCTCTCAGTCCTCCGCCAGTTTCGCCACCTCCAACGTGACCCCTCCAGTCGCCACATCTTCCCATCTCCCCCCCGTCTGCCTTCCACAAAGACCGCTCCCTCCGCAACTCCCTTGTCAATTCTTCCCTTCCCTCCCGCTCCACTCCTTCCCCGGGCACTTTCCCTTGCAACCGCAAGAGATGCTACACTTGTCCCTTCACCCCCCCCCCTCCACTCCTTTCAGGGACCCAAGCAGTCCTTCCAGGTCCGACAGAGGTTCACCTGCACCTCCTCCAACCTCATCTACTGCATCCGTTGCTCCAGATGCCAGCTGATCTATATCGGTGAGACCAAGCGGAGGCTTGGCGATCGTTTCGCCGAACACCTCCGCTCGGTCCGCAATAACCAACCCGACCTCCCGGTGGCTCAGCACTTCAACTCCCCCTCCCAATCCGTATCCGACCTCTCGGTCCTGGGCCTCCTCCACGGCCAGAGTGAGCAACACCGCAAGTTGGAGGAACAGCACCTCATTGGGGAGGTCTGCATCCTCTGGGCTTAAACATTGAATTCTCTCAATTCTGTTAACCCTGGCTGTCTCCTCCCCTTCCCTCTTCTCCCTCAGCCCTGGCATTCCCTCTCTCTCTATCTCTCCCCCACCCAAGTCGGACTAGCTTTTCACACAACAAACAGCTTACAATGGCCTGTTTCCTTTATCATCGATACTTTTTTGCATATCTTTCATTCATTGTTCTTTATCTCTCCACATCACCGTCTATATCTCTCATTTCCTTGATCCCTAACCAGTCTGAAGAAGGGTCTCGACCCGAAATGTCGCCTATCTCCTTCGCTCCTTAGATGCTGCTGCTGCACCCGCTGAGTTCCTCCAGCCTTTTGTGTAGCCGCGATTCTCCTTTAACAGCTCTCAGCCTTGTTGTGTTCACAGATAGGAGAGGCTGGGAGTGCGGGATGCGTGGAGGGGTAGGAGACCCGCCCGTGCTGGACGTGTCACCGCGGGAGTGAGTCTGTGTCAGGACAGCATCCACTACAGTGGGGCTGTAACCAGCCATTGTACCCTTCACAGCAAACGGAAACTGTGACTAAGCACAATACAATGCAGGGGTCAAGTACACAGATTTAAATTGGCCAATTTGGGCAGGTTTGATTCATACAGGACTCATCCACCACTTGCAAAGGATCTAACCAGAGCAAACTAGGTTTTTTTAAAGGCAGCATGGTGGCGCAGCGGTAGAGTTGCTGCCTCACAGCGCCAGAGACCCAGGTTCGATACTGACTACGGGTGCTGTCTGTACAGAGTTTGTACGTTCTCCCCGTGACCAAGTGGGTTTCCTCCGGGTGCTCCGGTCTCCTCCCACACTCCAAATACATGCTGGTTTGTTGGTTCATTGGTTTTGGTAAATTGTCCCTAGTGTGTAGGATAGAACTAGTGTGTGTGTGATTGGTGGTTGGCATGGACTCTTTGGGCTGAAGGGCCTGTTTCCACACTGTGGTAATTTACGGACACGTCCCTCATCGCCCATGCCCCAGTACCACAGGCCCCTGAAGCTGCCCCACCCTTCCAAACGCCGCCTGTCCTCACACACACACACGGAGAACCACATCACCTGGCCGTCTGAGAGCAGTCACATCGATTATTTATAACAGGGCACCACTTAGTATTGTCCTTCTGATAGTGGTCTGCTGCACCACTGCCACCCAGCACCGACAGTGACGGAGGGGTCACAGCAATCTGCAGTTTACATTAGTTTAGTTTGGATACAGCGCGGAAACAGGCCCTTCAGCCCACCGGGTCCGCGTCGACCAGCGATCCCCGCATATTAACACTATCCTACACACACGAGGGACAATTTACACATAGAAACATAGAAAACAGGTGCAGGAGGAGGCCATTCGGCCCTTCGAGCCTGCACCGCCATTCATTGTGATCATGGCTGATCATCCCCTATCAATAACCCGTGCCTGCCTTCTTCCCATATCCCTTGACGCCACTAGCCCCTAGAGCTCTATCTATCTAACTCTCTCTTAAATCCATCCAGTGATTTGGCCTCCACTGCCCTCTGTGGCACGGAATTCCATAAATTCACAACTCTCTGGGTGAAAACATTTTTAGTCTTAAATGACCTCCCCTTTATTCTAAGACTATGGCCCCCGGTTCTGGACTCGCCCAACATTGGGAACATTTATCCAAAGAACAAGTGAAAGACATCATGGCTGGTGTGGAATCCACACCCAGGAGCAGGAATTCACGAGCAGTCAAGTTCGCTGCCTTGTGGGGAGTCACTGCTCAAAGGTACTGAAATCCACCACCGATAGGAGTGTGATCCCCACCTGATTTATGGATGATAATCCTATTGTACCATCTAAAAGAACTTGAGGTAAAATATTGCATGAACACCAAGGAGAGCAGCAGAGTGGTGAAGCTGTCAGAACTGCTGGTTGCAGTGATCCAGGTTCCATCCTGACCTCTGCTCTGTCCGTGTAGACTTTGCACATGAAGGTAGACACTAAATGCTGGAGTAACTCAACGAGACAGGCAGCATCTCTGGAGAGAAGGAATGGGTAGCATGGATACATGGATAGGACAGGTTTAGACGGATATGGCCGAAACGTAGTAAGCTGGGACATGTTGGTGGGTATGGGCAAGTTGGCTGATCATCCAAACTCAGAACCCCATTGTGGGTGTAGGTGGGCAAAAAGGTCAGCATGGACGTGATGGGCCGAAGGGCCAGTTACTGTGGCTCTGTGAATGGGGTAATGCAGAGGGTGCCCATTCAGATCAAGTCGATTCTGCGTGCCTGTGCTGTGTGGACAAGGCTGATTTGTAGTACCATATAACCATAAAACAATTACAGCACAGAAACAGGCCATCTCGGTCCTTCTAGTCCGTGCCGAACATTTATTCTCAGCTAGTCCAACCTATCCAATTTATTTTTAAATGATAAAATCGAACCTGCCTCCACCACTTTCACTAGAAGCTCATTCCACACAGCCACCACTCTCTGAGTAAAGAAGATCCCCCTCATGTTACCCCTAAACCTCTGTCCCTTAATTTCCAACTCATGCCCTCTTGTTTGAATCTTCCCTACTCTCAATGGAAAAAGCTTATCCACGTCAACTCTGTCTATCCCTCTCATCATTTTAAAGACCTCAATCAAGTCCCCCTCTTAACCTTCTGTGCTCCAAAGAATAAAGAACTAACTTGTTCAACCTTTCTCTGTAACTTAGTTGCTGAAACCCAGGCCACATTCTCGTAAATCTCCTCTGTACTCTCTCTATTTTGTTGACATCTTTCCTATAATTTGGCGACCAAAATTGTACACCATACTCCAGAATTGACCTCACCAATGCCTTGTACAATTTTAACATTACATCCCAACTTCTATACTCAATGCTCTGATTTATAAAGGCCAGCACACCAAAAGCTTTCTTTACCACCCTATCTACATTAGATTCCACCTTCAGGGAGCTATGCACAGTTATTCCTAGATCCCTCTGTTCAACTGTATTCCTCAATTCGCTACCATCTACCATGTACGTCCTATTTTGATTTGTCCTTCCAAGATGTAGCACCTCACACTTATCAGCATTAAACTCCTTCTGCCATCTTTCAGCCCACTCTTCCAAATGGCCTAAATCTCTCTGTAGACTTTGAAAATCGACTTCATTATCCACACCCTCAACTATCTTAGTATCATCTGCATACTTACTAATCCAATTTACCACACCAACATCCAGATCATTGATGTACATGACAAACAACAGTGGACCCAACACAGATCCCTGAGGCACCCCACTAGTCACCGGCTTCCAACCTGACAAACAGCCATCCACCATTACTCTCTGGTATCTCCCATTCACCACTGTTGAATCCATCTTGCTACTCCACTATTAATACCCAACAATGGAACCAACTTAACCAACCTTCCATGTGGAACCTTGTCAAAGGCCTTACTGAAGTCCATATAGACAACATCCACTGCTTTACCCTCATCAATTTCCCTAGTAACCTCTTCAAAAAATTCAAGAAGAAGAACATGACCTTCCAGGTAGCGATGTTAAGAGTTCCTGCTCTGGAGGCAGCAGCTCACAAATTATCAGACAGCGTTGGGCCAACAACAGAGGAATTCATTTACTTAAAGGGTGGCAAGATAATGGAGGTAGTTAGCAAGATACGGCAGATATAGAAGCAGCATGGTGGCACAGCGGTAGAGTTGCTGCCTTACAGCGCCAGAGACCCGGGTTCTATCCTGACCACGGGTGTTGTCTGTACGGAGTTTGTACGTTCTCCCCGTGACCTGCGTATGTTTTGTCCGGGATCACTGGTTTCCACCCACACTCCAAAGACGTACAAGTTTGTAGGTTAATTGGCTTGGTACTAGTGTAAACTGTCCTCAGTGTGTGTGTAGGATAGTGTTAGCGTGCGGGGATCGCTGGTGGGTGCGGACTCGGTGGGCTGAAGGGCCTGTTTCCGTGCTGTATCTGTAAACTAAACGTGGATCTGGAGAATAAAACAGTTGGTGCCTGACTTGAGTAGATCTGAAGAAGGGTCTCGTTCCGAAAAATCACCCATTCCTTCTGTCCCGCTGAGTTACTCCAGCATTTTGTGTCCATCTTTGAGTAGATCGACAGTGCCCTCCATAATGTTTGGGACAAAGACCCATCGTTAATTTATTTGCCCCTATACTCCACAGTTTGAGATTTGTAATAGAAAAACATCACACGTGGTTAAAGTGCACATCGCCAAATTTTATACATTTTGGTTTCACCATGTAGAAATTACAGCAGTGTTTATACCAAGTCCACCCATTTCAGGGCACCATAATGTTTGGGACACATGGCTTCACAGGCGTTTGTAATCGCTGCAGGATGCAAAGAAGTACTTAAAAGAGTAACCACCGTTCTGGAAATAAGTCTTGTGGACAGATGAGATGAAGATTAACTTATATCAGAGTGATGGCAAGAGCAAAGTATGGAGGAGAGAAGGAACTGCCCAAGATCCAAAGCATAACACCTCAACTGTGAAACACGGTGGTGGGGGTGTTATGGCCTGGGCATGTATGGCTGCTGAAGGTACTGGCTCACTTATCTTCATTGATGATACAACTGCTGATGGTAGTAGCATAATGAATTCTGAGTGTATAGTGTATTCTGAAGTGTATAGACACATCCTATCTGCTCAAGTTCAAACAAATGCCTCAAAACTCATTGGCCGGCGGTTCATTCCACAGCAAGACAATGATCCCAAACATACCGCTAAAGCAACAAAGGAGTCTTTCAAAGCTAAAATATGGTCAATTCTTGAATGGCCAATGCAATCACCCGATCTGAACCCAATCAACATAGAAACATAGAGAAATAGGTGCAGGAGGAGGCCATTCGGCCGTTCGAGCCTGCACCGTCATTCATTGTGATCATGGCTGATCATCCCAAATCAATAACCCGTGCCTGCCTTCTTATATGCCTTTTATGTCATAAGCATGCCTTTTATTTGCTGAAGAGAAAACTGAAGGATATTAGTCCCCCATAGAAGCACAAGCTAAAGTTGGCTACAATACAGGCCTGGCAGAGCATCACCAGAGAAGACACCCAGCAACTGGTGATGTCCACGAATCGAGGACTTCAAGCAGTTATTGCATGCAAAGGATATGCAACAAAATACTAAACGTGACTATTTTCATTTACATGACATTGCTGTGTCCCAAACATTATGGTGCCCTGAAATGGGGGGGGGGGGGGGGGGGGGGGGGGGGGGACTATGTATAAACACTGCTGTAATTTCTACATTGTGAAACCAAAATGTATAAAAATGGCCTTTATTAAAATCTGACAATGTGCACTTTGACCACATGCTAGAATTTAGAAGATTGAGAGGGGATCTTATAGAAACTTACAAAATTCTGAAGGGGTTGGACAGGCTAGATGCAGGAAGATTGTTCCCGATGTTGGGGAAGTCCAGAACAAGGGGTCACAGCTTAAGGATAAAGGAGATGTCTTTTAGGACCGAGATGAGAAAAACATTTTTCACACAGAGAGTGGTGAATCTGTGGAATTCTCTGCCACAGAAGGTAGTTGAGGCCAGTTCATTGGCTATATTTAAGAGGGAGTTAGATGTGGCTCTTGTGGCTAAGGTGATCGGGGGTATGGAGAGAAGGCAGGTACAGGATACTGAGTTGGATGATCAGCCATGATCATATTTAATGGCGGTGCTGGCTCGAAGGGCCGAATGGCCTACTTCTGCACCTATTTCCTATGTTTTTACGTGATTTTTTTCTGTTACAAATCTCAAATTGTGGAGCACAGAGGCAAATAAATAAATGATGGGTCTTTGTCCCAAACGTTATGGAGGGCATTGTGCATCACCCTCTTGGGGACCAGCGGCCATAGACTGGACATTTGACTGGACAGAAGCTGTTGCTATTTGTGGTCTGTGCTGTCGGCTAAATGGTGCTTTAAATCCCAGCACCTGCTCGGCCTGATCCTTGTAATGAACGGTGAGTTTCAGGTGAATGTCTCCGTTTGGTGTGTTCAAACTGGCAGCAAGGTTCAGATCAGATTAGTTTCTTGTCATGCAGGGTGCAATAAAATTACTCGTCCACATAGAAACATAGGAAATAGGTGCAGGAGTAGGCCATTCGGCCCTTCGAGCCTGCGCCGTCACTCAATGTGATCACGGCTGATCATCCTAAATCACGAAGCTCAAAGTAAACAGTATACACAATAAAGTGCAAGTCAGCAAAATGGTGCAAGATCGTAGTGCAAAATCCAGGCCGCATTATTAAAAAACAAACTCACTCTGACAGCGGAGGAGGCCCAGGATAGAAACATCAGCGTGGGAATGGGTGGGGGAGTTATAGGGTTTGGCAAGCGATAGATCGTGTAGGCCGGGTCAGACTGGGCGGGGGTGTTCAGTGAAACGATCGCCGAGCCTGTGTTAGGTCTCGTCGATACACAGGAGCCCACACCTGGAACAGCGGATGAGGTTGGGGGAGGTGCAGGTGAACCTCCGCCTCACCTGTGGGGAACCTTGGATGGAGTCGGGGCGGGGGGCGGGGGGGTGGGGGGGAAGGGACAGGTGTTACATCTTCTGTGGTCGCAGGGGATAGTACCTGGGGAGTTTAGTTTAGAGATACATCAAGGAAACAGGCCCTTCGGCCCACCGTGTCCGTGCCGACCAGCAATCCCCGCACATTAACACTATCCTACACCCACTAGGGACATTTTTTACATTTTACAAGCCAATTAACCTACAATCCTGTATGTCTTTGGAATGTGGGAGGAAACCGAAGATCTCGGAGAAAACCCACGCAGGTCACGGGGAGAACGTGCAAACTCCGTACAGACAGCACCCGTAATCGGGATTGAACCTGGCATCTCTGGAGAGAAGGAATGAGTGACGTTTTGGGTGGAGGTTCTTCTTCAGACTGCAGTCTCCAGAGCTGCTGCCTGTCCCACTGGTACTGTTTGTGTCGATCATATATATTTATACATACACACTGAACATTTTTACTTGTGCACGACCTTGTTTACAGAGCACGATGTTTCCATATTCTCTTGTGCTGCTGTAAGTAAGAATGACAGGTGGTCAAAGTGCTGGAGAAACTCAGCGGGTGAGGCAGCATCTATGGAGCGAAGGAAATAGGCAACGTTTCGGCCAAAACTCTTCTTCAGACTGATGTAGGGTTGGGGGGGGGGGGGGGGGAGGAGAAAGGAGAAAGGAAGAGGAGGAGCCCGAGGGATGAGGGAGAGCTGAGAAGGGGAGGAGACAGCAAGGGCTACCGGAAATTGGAGAAGTCAATGTTTATGCCACTAGGGTGCAGACTGCCCAAGCGGAATATGAGGTGCTGCTCCTCCAATTACCAGTGGTCCTCACTCTGGCCATGGAGGAGGCCCAGGACAGAAAGGTCGGATTCGGAATGGGAGGGGGAGTTGAAGTGCTGAGCCACCGGGAGGTCGGGTTGATTATTGCGGACCGAGCGGAGGTGTTCGGCGTAGCGATCGCCAAGCCTACGCTTGTCTCACTGATATAGATCAGTTGACATCTAGAGCAGTGGATGCAATAGATGAGGTTGGAGGAGGTGCAGGTGAACCTCTGTCGCACCTGGAACGGCTGTGTGGTTCCTTGAATGGCGTCTAGGGGGGAGATAAAGCGACAAGTGTAGCATCTCTTGCGGTTGCAAGGGAAAGTGCCTGGGGAGGGGGTGGTGCGGGAGGGAAGAGAAGAATTGACCAGGGAGTTACGGAGGGAGCGGTCTTTGCGGAAGGCAGACAGGGGGGGAGATGGGAAGATGTGGCGAGTGGTGGGGTCACGTCGGAGGTGGCGAAAATGACGGGGAACTATTGACAGGTGGTGTCCTCCAGAGAACTGTTTTTCTTGCTCAAGATTAGCAGGAGATCCAGATTGTCTGGAAGACCTTTGGTTACCTACCAAAGTACTTTGAGTTGGTCGCTGTTAGAGCTACTGGTTGGTGAGACAGTGAGACTTGTCGCTCTATCTTTCTTGCACGGTGAAGTGTGCGCATGTGCGGGGCCTCGGGCCGGCGAGGCCTGCGGAATCAGCGATATTTCCAGGCGCTTTGAAGTCGTGTATTACAGAAATGAGTTGCTTAAAGCTCAAATACATTTGAAGCAAATTAGGATGTTTCATTTGCCTCACAACACACATTGAATGGATGAAGCTTTCATTGCCCACTGGAGCACAGTTTCTGAAGATTCACTTGTGGTGAGGCAAATACCACCCATCTCAGTGCTAAATGACCACCCCCGTACTCTGACCCTCTATCCTGCATTACTCTGCCAAGCCTGACAGGAATTGTGGACAGTGTGGGGCTTCGACGAGAATCTTTCCTCCCCACAGATGCTGCTCGGCATGCTGTTCCTCCGGTGGGTTGTGTGTTGCTTCTGTAACAATTCCCTGTGTTTCCCCACCTCCACAATCCTCTCCAGGTCACACAACGCCCTGACTTCCACAACCAGTAAACCCGTGTTCTACGGACCATGGGCGGGGGTCCGTGGGTTATTGCCGATTGTCCACTCTAACTGAGTAAGAGATTACCATTGTGTAAGTAGCAGAACCAAAGAACGGTAGTTACTGGTGAACACACAAAAGGACACGACGTTCTGGAGTAACTCAGCACGGCAGGCAGCACCTCTGGAGAACATGGAGAGGAGATGTCTGGGGTCGAGACCTTTGGTCCAGAACTGAGCCTGGAGACCTGTGGGAGGTAACCGGAGCACCCGGAGAAAACCCACGCAGGTCACAGGGAGAACGTACAAACTCCGTACTAGACAGCACTCGTGTCAGCTGATGATGGAGATGCTCTCCAAAAGGATCTCGATACTATGGTCGAGTGGTCACAACAATGGGGCATGCAGTTCAACCCTTCCAAATGTGAAACCATGCGTGTCACCAGAAAGAGGAATCCAGGCGTCACATCTTACAACATACATGGTGTCACCCTTGAAGAATCCAAACAAACCAAGTATCTTGGCATCAAATTGCAGAATGGTCTACGTTGGAATGGTCAGACTCATCATGTAACAGTGAAAGCAACAGGCGTCCTAAACTTCCTGAGGCACAACTTCCATCATTGTTCAGCTTCTGTCGAGGAGAAGCTGTATTTCACCCTCGTTAGACCTCATCTGGATTACGCAGTTGCAGCTTGGGACCCATACACAGATAAAAACATTTCATCCATCGAACGTGTCCAAAGACAGGCCGCTCGATTTGTTACTAACACCTACGAGAGAGAAGCGAGTGTCACCAAACTTCTGAATTCTCTGGGCGGGGTGGAACCCTCTCCAAGACAGACGTGAAGCTCACCGTTTGACCTATTTTTACAAAATGTTAAATGGTCAGCTAGACATAGATCACAAGACCTACACCAACCCCAAACCAATTAGGAGCAGACGAGGGCATTCGGTCCAATTTGTGGTCCCAGCCTCAAAGACAGATGTGTACAGCAATTTGTTCTTCCCACGCACCATTAAAGCACGGAATAATCTCCACCAAGCCACGGTTGCCCAGCCAGATGCAACTACATTTAAAGTGGCACTTTCTTCCCAATAACCCTCTCTGGCTAAACCCCTCCCTTCACCACCTCCAGTTTAAATTACAGTTGGAATATTTTGGAGGACCAAGTAACCAAGAACCAAGAGGTGGGACACAGCCGTGCCTGGCAGCGGAGTGAGCCAGTGTGGCACCAGGTTTTTACCTGAGAGCTGCACATGCCGGGCGGGGGAAGTCAGTGCTCCGTGGCCGGGCGGTGGACAGCCATCGATCAGTAGGTCCGCTACAACCAACATGTGGTAAATCGGCACTGGCACTTCATCATCCCCAGTGCTGCAACTCCCTCTCCAACATTGTGGTGGCACCTTCACCAAAAGATAGATAGAGAGATAGATAGATAGAGAGATAGAGAGATAGAGAGATAGATCTGCAGAAGGACTGTGCCTCGGATTAAGGCATCACCTTCTCACAGTCAATGAGGATGGTTGATAAACAAACACAGCAAGCCCTGATTATAGACTAGGGAATTGTCCTCATGCATTACAGAGAAACACAACAATCATAGTGATACTGTGTGGAAACAGGCCCTTCGGCCCAACTTGCCCACACGGGCCAACATGTCCCAGCTACGCCAGCCCCACCTGCCTGTTTATATACTGCACAGCCCTTCACATGCAAGGCCAATCCTTCTCCTAATCACCTTCACTGAGATGAGCAACGACCTGGAAAGCAACCAAACCTTTGGAAAATTAGCATGAGAGGTTTTCCATCCAACTGGTAGCATCATCAGCATTGGCTCAGCCCCATGGCAACTGCAGCCTACAGCCCTGGCAACTGCAGCCCTGCACAGGTCCTGCAGCCATTTAGGACTGAGATGAGGAAAAACATTTCCACCCACAGTATCACTATGATTGTGAATCTGTGGAATTCTCTGCCACAGAAGGCAGCGGAGGCCAATTCACTGGATGTTTTCAAGAGAGAGTTAGATTTAGCTCTGAAGGCTAACGGAATCAAGGGATATGAGGAGAAAGCAGGAACGGGGTACTGATTCTGGATAACCAGCCATGATCATGTTGAATGGCGGTGTTTGTTCGAAGGGCCGAATGGCCTGCTCCTGCACCTATTGTCTATGTTTCTGTGGTATCTGCGCTGCCCGCTGAAATGCAACATGGTGCCACCTACAGAGCAAGAGTCAGCACTGGGTAGGGGCCAGAATGCCGTGGACACCTATTGGATACAGTAAGGCTGCAGCAGAAACAATGAGAACCAAAGATAGGCACAAAATGCTGGAGTAACTCAGCGGGTCAGGCAGCATCTCTGGAGAGAAGGAGTGGGTGACGTTTTGGGTCGAGACCCTTCTTCAGATTGAACCAACGTCTCCATGTGTGGTGAAGGAGGATAAAAGAACAGGATTATAATGCAGGATTATCATTTAGTAAAAATAGTGTGCGGTTCCTATCCGGAGACTCTGGCTCGAAGGCCTGCTTCTGCAGCCAATTGACCTCAGCATCTGTTCCACTGACTAGCTCTCTCCCTCATTAAATGCTTGACTGACAATGAGTTCACAAACAGCTCTATATAAGGTGCAAGCAGACTGTGCCCAAGGCCTCACTCACACCATGAATGTTCTCAAAAGGAAAAGAATGAATACCAATAAGTTCCATTACGCCGTCGTAGCATCAGAGATTTGTTTTAATGAAACAAAACCCATCGGATGGGTGGGATGGATAAGTCCAGGAGACATGCCCGAGGGAAGACGTCTAATGCCCCTAAGAGGGGATCTTATAGAAACTTACAAAATTCTTAAGGGGTTGGACAGGCTAGATGCAGGAAGATTGTTCCCGATGTTGGGGAGGTCCAGGACAAGGGGTCACAGCTTAAGGATAAGGGGGAAATCCTTTAGGACCGAGATGAGAAGGACTTTTTTCACACAGAGAGTGGTGGGTCTCTGGAACTCTCTGCCACAGAGGGTAGTTGAGGCCAGTTCATTGGCTATATTTAAGAGGGAGTTAGATGTGGCCCTTGTGGCTAAGGGGATCAGAGGGTATGGAGAGAAGGCAGGTACGGGATACTGAGTTGGATGATCAGCCATGATCATATTGAATGGCGGTGCAGGCTCGAAGGGCCGAATGGCCTACTCCTGCACCTAATTTCTATGTTTCTATGTTATCTGCATGAAGTTCCGATAACCATTCCTCAACCCAGTTACCCAACTGAATAAGACCCTGTTAATTTTTGATCACCTTCTTTGCTGTCTATGATACATCCTCCCACTGTCGTGTCGTGAGCAAACTTGCTAATCATACCTTCGACATCCTCATCCAAATCATTGATAGAAACCACAAACAGCAATGGGCCCAACACCAATCCCTGGGGCACGCCACTAGTCACAGCCTCCAGTCCAAAAAGCAACGTTCCACCATTGCCTTCCATGAAGCCATTTCTCCATCCAGGCAGCTAGCTCTCCCTGGATCCCTGTCTACTCACCCGATGTAGCACTGATCCCTTACTGATCTCAAGAACTTAGTACAGTACAGTATTGAAGATAGACACCAAACACTGGAGTAACTCAGCAGGTCAGGCAGCATCTCTGGAGAACATAAATAGATCACGTTTTGGTCCCAACCCTTCTACAGACTGAAATGTTTTATGTCATCAGACGTAGATTTGTCCGACAAAAGCCCAAATGTGGCTGAAGAGGCTCAATAAGGCGCTGGCCAGGTATTGCCAGTAATTGTGGGCACCATATCTGAGGACGGATCTGCTGGACCCAGAGAAGGTCCAGAGGAGGTTTACAAGAATGAGCCCAGGAATGAGTATTTGACGGCACCGGGCCTGTATTTCCTGGAGTTTAGAAGAATGAGGGGGGACCTCATTGAAACATACCGAATAGTGAAAGGCTTGGATAGAGTGGATGTGGAGAGGATGTTTCCACTAGTGGGAGAGTCTAGAACTAGAGGTCACAGCCTCAGAATTAAAGGACGTCCCTTGAGGGAAATGAGAAGGAACGTCTTTAGTGAGAGGGTGGTGAATCTGTGGAATTCTTTGTTACAGAAGGCTGTGAAGGCTGTCAATGGGTAGATAGATTTTTGATTAGTACAGGTGTCAGGGGTTATGTGGAGAAGGCAGGATAATGGGGATAGGAGGGAGAGATGGATCAGCCATGATTGAATGGCGGAGTAGACTTGATGGGCTGAATGGCCTAATTCTGCTCCTGTTAATTATCACCTTATGAAGAAGGGTCTCGATCTGGAGACACCCATTCCTTTTCTCCAGGGATGCTTCCTGATTCGCTGAGTTCTCCAACTGTCTTGTGTCTATCCTCAGTGTAAACCTTCCTTCCTGCCCAAAGAAGGTGATGATTTTAGTCCAAACTTCACCAGAATGAATCCAGGCTGACTTTGGTGGAGCAGCAGGGGAGAGCGACAGTGTTGCGGGGCCCGAGGTCCTAGGCTCCAATGCATAATTCCAAAGACAGGTTGCCCTTGATGGGCAGGATGGAACTGCAGATGCTGGTTTATACTGAAGATACAGAAGGTACCACTGGCTAACTCAGCGGGTCAGGCAGCATCTCTGAAGAAAAAGGGTGGGTGATTTATTTGGGCCAGGACCCTTCTTCAGACTGACAGTAAAGGTGGTGGGGGGGCCTCTTCAGACTGAAAGTAGTTCTGGAGTCTGAAGAAGGGTTACGACCTGAAACGTTACCCATCCTTTTTGAAGATAGACACCAAATACTGGAGTAGCAATAGACAATAGGTGCAGGAGTAGGCCATTCGGCCCTTCGAGCCAGCACCTCCATTCAATGTGATCAAGGCTGATCATCCCCTATCAGTACCCCGTTCCTGCCTTTTCCCCATATCCCCTGACTCCGCTATCTTTAAGAGCCCTATCTAGCTCTCTCTTGAAAGTATCCAGAGAACCGACCTCCACCGCCCTCTGAGGCAGAGAATTCCACAGACTCACCACTCTCTGTGGGAAAACTCAGGAGGTCGGGCATCATCTCTGCAGAATATGTGTTGTTTTGTTCAGAACCCTTCAACGGCAGAAGATGCCCTTGGTCCTTGGCTCCCTGCCCAAGGTGTAGGCATCAGCAGAAGAGAAGACCTGGCCGTCAGCAGCTGAGCTGCTGGGCTGATGTCGAACAAACCCCTTGGGTTTGGCTGCCAACGCGCTGGCCTGAAACCAAATCCTGCTGAAGTGCAGCCAGAACAAAGGGCAGCAGCACACTGGTGGGGAAGATCATTCGTCACTCAACCCACCAGATGCAGCGTGGCGTAATCAAACCGCCAATCCCCAGCGCACACAACAGCTGTGTCGACATCTGGCACTGCAGTAATACAAGGTAACTGGGTTAAAATACAATCAGGCTGGGGGGGGCTGGGTGTGGGAGATAGAGGCATCGTAGCTTCATGTTACACAAACAACTCCCTGAGACAACAGGGAACGATTGAAAAGGGGCTGGGAAATAGATATTTTTAGTTCAGTTTAGTTTAGTGATACAGAGTGGAATCACCGAGTCTACGCCAACCAGCGATCCCCGCACACTAACACTATCCTGCACACACTGGGGACCGTTTACAATTAGACCAAGCCAATTAACCTAAAAACCCGCAGGTCCTTGGAGTGTGGGAGGAAACCCACGTGGTCACAGGGAGAACGTACAAACTCCGTACAGACAGCAGCCGCCGGCAGGATCAAACCCGGGTCTCTGGTGCTGTCAGGCAGCAACTCTGCCCCACATGTGAACATTTAAAAAATAAATTGTTGCGAGTGCTGGGGAAACACGAGGCGAGTGACCAGAGGTTTCAGGGAAGTGTCAAGGACTGGAGGGCATTGCTTTTAGGTGAGAGGGGTAACGTTTAAAGGAGATGTGCGGGGGGAATGTTGTTTTACACAGAGAGGCAGCAGCCTGGGGAACGTGCTGCTAGAGGTAGTGGTGCATGCGGATACAATGCGGGCGTCCGAGTGGCTTTTACATAATCACCTGGATAAGCAGGGAATGGAGGGATATGGACAGCGTGCAGGCACAGGAGATTAGTTTAGCATGGCATCCTGGACTGTACAGTTCTGCAGTATGTTCTACATAAATGGGCAATTGTGAACCCATTATGTGTCTCTCTCTCATTCAATGCCTCTGTCTCTCTCTATCTGTCTGTCTGTCTGTCTGTCTCTCTCTCTCTCTCTCTCCGTCTCTTTCTCTGTCTCTCTCTGTGTTTCTCTCTCGGTCTCTCGCTCCCTCGCACCCTCACTCCCCCTCACTCTCTCTCCCTCCCTCCTGCTCACTTTCTCTGGCCCAACCAGCAGACAAAATTATCAAGTGCTGGGGAGTAGATAATATATCATCCCCAATGGCAGTGTTACAATTTTGAACACACTACACCCTCTGTATATAGTTTAAACCACGCACTGAACTATTGCCACCTCCAAGATGAGGGAACACTGAGCGGTAACCAAGCACCCTGGGCTGGGCCATAGTCCGTGCCCATGGGACTAGAGCAACAGTCCCGTGCCCCAACACACGCAGTAGCCTGGGTCTGAGTGATAGAGCCGCTACCTCACAGCGCCAGGCACACGCTCCATTCCTCACGTCGGCTACTGACTGTGTGGAGTTTGCACGTTCTCCCTGTGACCACATGGGCTTTAATTTCACAGAACCGTACAGCTCAGAAGCAGGCCCTTCGGCCCACAATGTCTGTGCTGAACACGATGCTAAGACCATCACTTATCTACTTGCCCATAACCCATATCCCTCCATTCCCTGCACCTCCACTATCATATCTACTGTAACCCTCACCCTTGGCCACACATTCTGGGCACACAACCCTCGGTGTAAAAAGCTGCCCCGCGCATCTCCTTTAAACTTTGCCCCACTCACCCTACTCAACTCGTCTTGTTATCAAGGCCAACAGGCCATTCGCTTTCTTCACTGCCTGCTGCACCTGCATGCTTACTTTTATTGACTGATGTACAAGGACCCCCAGATCCCGTTTGTACTTCCCCTTTTCCCAACTTGACACCATTTAGATAATAACCTGCCTTCCTGTTTTTGCTACCAAAGTGGATAACCTCACATTTATCCACATTAAACTGCATCTGCCCACTCCCCCAACCTGTCCATCACCCTGCATCCTCCTCACAGTCATTACTGGTTTCAAGGTCTAATTATCTGTAACCGGTTTTCACCAAGCCCACAGCTAACAATGGCCTGTTTCTTTCATCATCGTTACTTGTTTGCATGTCTTTCACACATTTGTTCTATCTCTCTCTCTGTCGCCTTCTCTATCTTGTTTCCTTATGGGGCAATTGGATAGGCTGGGCTTGTTCTATTAGGAGTGATCTGATGTACGTAAGATTAAGAGAGGGGTAGATCTAGTTTAGTTCAGGGATACAACGTGGAAACACCAAGACCGCGCCGACCAACGATCCCTGAACACTAACACTACCCGACACACACTGGGGACCATTTACATGTATACCAAGCCAATTAACCTGCAAACGTACACGTTGTACACATGGAGCGTGGGAGGAAACCAGAAATCCCGGAGAAACCGCACGCAATCACAGGGAGAACGTGCAAACTCCGTACAGACAGCACCCGTGGCCAGGATCGAACCTGGGTCTCTGGAGCTGTAAGCGCTGTAAGGCAGCAACTCTACTGCTGCACCACTGTGGCTGCCCCCGTACAGCAAGGACTAAGAGCCATTTAGTCAGACGATTAGATAGGGAATGGGTCTAACATGCACAAATGGGATTGGGCAAAAGGCCAGCATGGATGTAGGGCTGAAGGGCCCATTTCTGCTCAGCACGACTCTAGGACTCTACCTATCATTGTTTGACACTCAAGTCCAGTGAAAGAGAAAAAGCCCTTTCTGTTTTGCCATTTGTGGGAGTTTTCGAAACATCATTTATCACCATTTGAACCATCAGTGGCTGTGAAGGACTTCAGGACAACCAGAGACTGTGACAGAAACAACAGGCCTCTGTGTGTGGGACTGGGTGGCTGTGGAGATGACTGTGAAAGGTTGTTTGATGTCTGCCGGTGATGCAGACAAGGTCACCGCAGATAGACACAAAATGCTGGAGTAACTCAACGGGTCCCTGGAGGGAAGGAATGGGTGGCCCCTCTTCAGGCTGAGTATCATTGGAAACTGGAGATATGGAAGGGGAAAAAGAGAATGTAAGGTGTGAAAAGGGCAGATCAAATCAGACGATGATCAAGGAAATGTATAACGTTTAAGAAAGAACTGCAGATGCTGGAAAAATGCTGGAAGGTGGACAAGAATGCTGGAGAAACTCAGCCGGTGAGGCAGCATCTACCAATCTCGACCGGAAACGTCACCTATTCCTTTGCTTCATAGATGCTGCCTCACCCACTGAGGGGAAGGGGACAACAAGGCATACAAACAGTCAAATTAATCAGGAGGACAGTGAAACTAGTCGGGGTGAGGACAGAGAGAGAGAGAGGGAGGGAAAGCAAGGGTTACTTAGAGTATTACAATAATCATACTGCTGGGTTGAAAGCTGCCTCAGACCGGCCAGGTGCTAATTTACACAAATGTAAGCCCAGCTCAACAACTTGCCATTGCTTGCATCAGAGTTGCTAAAAATAGTTGTTATTTTGCCCAGCCTGTGGTGTGGCAGTTCAGTGCCATCACAGACAGAGGATCCCAGCCAAGTGGGAACAGCCTCCTCCACAATAGTTCCGTGCAGATTAAAGTGCAGCTTTCAGAAGCCAGCGGGCACTCACAGTGTAGCAGAGTCACTCGACACCAGCGGCGACAGGCTTTACACAGAGCGGCACGGTGGCACAGCGGTAGAGTCGCTGCCTCACAGCGCCAGAGACACGGGTTCCATCCCGGCTACGGGTGCTTGCCTGTACGTTCTCCCCATGACCCGCGTGGGTTCTCTCAGAGATCTTCAGTTTCCCCCCACACTCCAAACACGTACAGGTTTGGAGGGTAATTGGCTTGGTATAAAATTGTCCCAAGTGTAGGGTAGTATGTGTGGGGATCGCTGGTCGGCACGGACTCGGTGGGCCGAAGGGCTTGTTTTCACACAATATCTACACCACAGGACCATACAATTGCCGTATTGAAGGAGCCATCAGCTCCGTGGAGAGAGGAGGCTACAGGTAGGGAGAAGGTACAGCTACAGCAACTGGTTCTTCCCCAGACACTCGCCCAGCCAACGCAGGCTAAATGTGGAGGAAGGAAGGAACTACAGACGCTGGTTCACACCAACGATACACACAAAATGCTGGAATAACTCAGCGGGACAGGGGAGCATCTCTGGATAGAAGGGATGGTTAACTAAGAAGGTTGAGACCCTTCTTCTGATGGAGAGTCACGGGAGGGGGAGATGCAGAGATATGGAAGGATAAGGTGTAAAAATGAGACATCAAAGGGGACAAAGCTCAAGGGAAATATAGAATAGATCATTTGTTAGCTCGGGGAGGCTGACAATGAGGCATATAAAGATAAAAATGCAATGAAGAGATTGGTTGGAGAACTAGGATGGGGGAGGGGATGGAGAGAGAGAGGGAAGGCAAGGGTTATTGAAGAAGGAGAAGTCGATATTGAATTTTCTCAATTCTGTTAACCCTCGCTGCCTCCTCCCCTTCCCACCTCTCCCTCAGCCCTCAGGCCCTGGCATTCTCTCTCTCTATCTCTCCCCCACCCAAGTCGCACTGGCTTCTCATTTTCACACTACAAACAGCTTACAATGGTCTGTTTCCTTCATCATCGATACTTTTTTGCATATCTTTCATTCATTGTTCTTTATCGCTCCACATCACCGTCTGTATCTCTCGTTTCCCTGATCCCTAACCAGTCTGAAGAAGGGTCTCGACCCGAAACGTCGCCCATCTCCTTCGCTCCTTAGATGCTGCTGCACCCGCTGAGTTTCTCCAGCCTTTTGTGTACCCTCGATATTGATACCGCTGGCTTGTAAGCTGCCCGATCTTCAGCTCAGCTGACCTGGGATGTATGGTGTTGGGAGCACTGTAGACATACGCACTGCCCACACAACCGCACTCACTCACTGCATGGAAGAGCACTGTGGTATTGCCCAGCCTGGGGACGATCCTGAGCAGCCTTGCCACAGCAGGGGGCATGGACAGAGCGAGCTTCCAGATGCAATATTTCCACCAGATAGAACATTGAATCATTGATGCATAAACCAGAGCACGGGGGTGATAATTTGGGGCAAGATCTTGGACCAAAGATGCATTAACGCCAGCTGCTCCACCCGTGACATCACGCACACTAGTCACATAATTCCCTTCATCGTGTATCTGTACACTGTAAACGGCTCGATTGTAATCGTGTATTGTCTTTCCGCTGACTGGTTAGCACGCAACAAGAGCTGTTCACTGTACCTCGGTACACGGGACAATAAACTACATCCAAAGTCACCACTGGACATTAAATGATTATTTCACTTGGCATATATTGCTTTCATGCATTCAGATTTAATTTAGGTTAGACACAGACACAGACTCTTGGGCCCAATGAGTCCACACCGACCAGCGATCCACATGTACACACTTTAACCTACACACACCAGCGACAATTTACTATTTTTACCGAAGGCAATTAGTCTACAAACCTGGAATGTGAGAGGAAACTAAAGCACTTGGTGAAAATCCACACAAGTCACGGGGAGAACATACATACTCTGTACAGACAGCAGCCAGAGTCAGGATCGAACCTGCCTCCCCGGCGCAGTAAGGCAGCAACTCTACCGCTGGGCCACCCTGTCGTCCCCGAGGGCATTGCGGTGCTTGCTCAAAAGGGGCGGAGAGGTTGACTAGGCAGGGTCTCTATTCCTTGGAGCGCA
The DNA here is from genome assembly GCA_963514005.1 of Raja brachyura. The sequence goes on from CAUPSL010000920.1 coordinate 45,010, forward strand.
GGAGGATGAGGGGTGATCTTATAGAGGTGTACAAAATCATCAGAGGAATAGATGCACAGAGCCTCTTGCCCAGAGTCGGGGAATCGAGGACCAGAGGACATAAGTTCAAGGTGAAGGGGAAAAGATTTAATAGGAATCTGAGGGGTAACATTTTCACACAAAGGGTGGTGGGTGTATGGGACGAGCTGCCAGAGGAGGTAGTTGAGGCTGGGACTATCCCAACGTTTAAGAAGCAGTTAGACAGGTACGTGGATACAAGATACACGATACATTTATTTGTCACATGTGCCAGTCGGTACAGTGTGGACACCATACACTGAAATAAAGAACACAACACACGATAGAGTCCAGGGTTGAGAGGGACCTGGGAATTCCACAGACTCACCACCCTCTGTGAGAAAAAGTGTTTCCTCGTCTCCGTTCTAAATGGGTTACCCCTTATTCTTAAACTGTGGCCCCTGGTTCTGGACTCCCCCAACATCGGGAACATGTTTCCTGCCTCTAGGGTGTCCAAACCCTTAACAATCTTATATGTTTCAATGAAATCCCCTCTCATCCTTCTAAACTTTCAGAATAAAGCAACCTTGCGCCAGGTTACCAACAGGCTGTGGTAGTGATCGCACAGAGAGTGGATGAGTGGAGGGACCGAGGCAGTCACACACGGTGCTGGTTGTGGCTGGGCTCCGAGTCCACGATAAACCCCCACAGGTCACATCCAGCAGCACGCGAGGCAGGAAAGCAGCATCAAAGTCCAGCAGGAATGCCAGCCCACTCCGTCACTGAGGACAACGGCAAACATGCCCAGCCCGAGACCGTGGGAACGGGAAGTGGTCACTGCGGGGAGTGTGTGAGGCCGGCTCTCCACAGCAGATGCTGGCGAGATGTGTCCGCATGTAGGAACTGTAGAGGTACATCAATGACCCTCAACCTCCAGGGGTCAGACTGGGGGCAACCGAGGGACGGAACTCCGTACCTGGGGGTAGACCTGGTGAATAGGAGGGGGGGGGCAACAGGGGACAGACAGGGAACAGATTGGGGCAACGGAGAGACAGATTAGGATAACGGAGAGACAGACTGGGGCAACAGAGAGACAGACTGGGGCAACAGAGAGACAGACTGGGGCAACAGAGAGACAGACTGGGGCAACAGAGAGACAGACTGGGGCAACGGAGAGACAGACTGGGGCAACAGAGAGACAGACTGGGGCAACAGAGAGACAGACTGGGGCAGCAGAGAGACAGACTAGGGCAACGGAGAGACAGACTGGGGCAACGGAGAGACAGACTGGGGCAACGGAGAGACAGACTGGGGCAACAGAGAGACGGACTGGGGCAACAGAGAGACAGACTAGGGCAACGGAGAGACAGACTGGGGCAACAGGGGACAGACTGGGGCAACAGAGAGACAGTCTGGGGCAACAGAGAGACAGACTGGGGCAGCAGAGAGACAGACTGGGGCAACAGAGAGACAGACTGGGGCAACAGGGGAGAGACTGGGGCAACAGAGAGACAGACTGGGGCAACAGAGAGACAGACTGGGGTAACAGGGAGACAGACTGGGGCAACAGAGAGACAGACTGGGGCAACAGAGAGACAGACTGGGGCAACAGGGGAGAGACTGGGGCAACGGAGAGACAGACTGGGGCAACAGAGAGACAGACTGGGGCAACGGAGAGACAGACTGGGGCAACGGAGAGACAGACTGGGGCAACGGAGAGACAGACTGGGGCAACAGGGGACAGACTAGGGCAACGGAGAGACAGACTGGGGCAATGGAGAGACAGACTGGGGCAACAGGGGACAGAGTGGGGCAACAGAGAGACAGACTGGGGCAACGGAGAGACAGACTGGGGCAACAGAGAGACAGACTGGGGCAACAGAGAGACAGACTGGGGCAACAGAGAGGCAGACTGGGGCAACAGAGAGACAGACTGGGGCAACAGGGGACAGACTGGGGCAACAGAGAGACAGACTGGGGCAACGGAGAGACAGACTGGGGCAATGGGGAGGCAGACTGGGGCAACGGAGAGACAGATTGGGGCAACAGAGAGACAGACTGGGGCAACAGAGAGACAGACTGGGGCAACAGAGAGACAGACTGGGGCAACAGAGAGGCAGACTGGGGCAACGGAGAGACAGACTGGGGCAACGGAGAGACAGACTGGGGCAACAGAGAGGCAGACTGGGGCAACGGAGAGACAGACTGGGGCAACGGAGAGACAGACTGGGGCAATGGAGAGACAGACTGGGGCAACAGGGAGGCAGACTGGGGCAACGGAGAGACAGACTGGGGCAATGGAGAGACAGACTGGGGCAACAGGGGACAGAGTGGGGCAATGGAGAGACAGACTGGGGCAACAGAGAGACAGACTGGGGCAACAGAGAGACAGACTGGGGCAACAGAGAGACAGACTGGGGCAACAGAGAGGCAGACTGGGGCAACGGAGAGACAGACTGGGGCAACGGAGAGACAGACTGGGGCAACAGGGGACAGACTGGGGCAACAGGGGACAGACTGGGGCAACGGAGAGACAGACTGGGGCAACGGAGAGACAGACTGGGGCAACAGAGAGACAGACTGGGGCAACAGAGAGACAGACTGGGGCAACAGGGGACAGACTGGGGCAACAGGGGACAGACTGGGGCAACAGAGAGACAGACTGGGGCAACAGAGAGACAGACTGGGGCAACAGAGAGACAGATTGGGATAATGGAGAGACAGATTGGGGCAACAGAGAGACAGACTGGGGCAACAGAGAGGCAGACTGGGGCAACGGAGAGACAGACTGGGGCAACGGAGAGACAGACTGGGGCAACAGGGGACAGACTGGGGCAACAGAGAGACAGACTGGGGCAACAGAGAGGCAGACTGGGGCAACAGAGAGATAGACTGGGGCAACAGGGGACAGACTGGGGCAACAGAGAGACAGACTGGGGCAACAGAGAGACAGACTGGGGCAGCAGAGAGACAGACTGGGGCAACGGAGAGACAGACTGGGGCAACAGGGGACAGACTGGGGCAACAGGGGACAAACTGGGGCAACGGAGAGACAGACTGGGGCAACGGAGAGACAGACTGGGGCAACAGAGAGACAGACTGGGGCAACAGAGAGACAGACTGGGGCAACAGAGAGGCAGACTGGGGCAACAGAGAGACAGACTGGGGCAACAGGGGAGAGACTGGGGCAACGGAGAGACAGACTGGGGCAACAGAGAGACAGACTGGGGCAACAGGGAGGCAGACTGGGGCAACAGAGAGACAGACTGGGGCAACAGAGAGGCAGACTGGGGCAACGGAGAGACAGACTGGGGCAATGGAGAGACAGACTGGGGCAACAGGGGACAGACTGGGGCAACAGAGAGACAGACTGGGGCAACAGAGAGACAGACTGGGGCAACAGAGAGACAGACTGGGGCAACAGGGAGGCAGACTGGGGCAACGGAGAGACAGACTGGGGCAATGGAGAGACAGACTGGGGCAACAGGGGACAGACTGGGGCAACAGAGAGACAGACTGGGGCAACAGAGAGACAGACTGGGGCAACAGAGAGTCAGACTGGGGCAACAGGGGACAGACTGGGGCAACAGAGAGACAGACTGGGGCAACGGAGAGACAGACTGGGGCAACAGGGGACAGACTGGGGCAACAGGGGACAGACTGGGGCAACAGAGAGACAGACTGGGGCAACGGAGAGACAGACTGGGGCAACAGGGGACAGACTGGGGCAACAGGGGACAGACTGGGGCAACAGGGGACAGACTGGGGCAACAGAGAGACAGACTGGGGCAACAGAGAGGCAGACTGGGGCAACAGAGAGATAGACTGGGGCAACAGGGGACAGACTGGGGCAACGGAGAGACAGACTGGGGCAACGGAGAGACAGACTGGGGCAACGGAGAGACAGACTGGGGCAACGGAGAGACAGACTGGGGCAACGGAGAGACAGACTGGGGCAACAGGGGACAGACTGGGGCAACAGAGAGACAGATTGGGATAATGGAGAGACAGATTGGGGCAACAGAGAGACAGACTGGGGCAACAGAGAGGCAGACTGGGGCAACGGAGAGACAGACTGGGGCAACGGAGAGACAGACTGGGGCAACAGGGGACAGACTGGGGCAACAGAGAGACAGACTGGGGCAACAGAGAGGCAGACTGGGGCAACAGAGAGATAGACTGGGGCAACAGGGGACAGACTGGGGCAACAGAGAGACAGACTGGGGCAACAGAGAGACAGACTGGGGCAGCAGAGAGACAGACTGGGGCAACGGAGAGACAGACTGGGGCAACAGGGGACAGACTGGGGCAACAGGGGACAAACTGGGGCAACGGAGAGACAGACTGGGGCAACGGAGAGACAGACTGGGGCAACGGAGAGACAGACTGGGGCAACAGAGAGACAGACTGGGGCAACAGAGAGGCAGACTGGGGCAACAGAGAGACAGACTGGGGCAACAGGGGAGAGACTGGGGCAACGGAGAGACAGACTGGGGCAACAGAGAGACAGACTGGGGCAACAGGGAGGCAGACTGGGGCAACAGAGAGACAGACTGGGGCAACAGAGAGGCAGACTGGGGCAACGGAGAGACAGACTGGGGCAATGGAGAGACAGACTGGGGCAACAGGGGACAGACTGGGGCCACAGAGAGACAGACTGGGGCAACAGAGAGACAGACTGGGGCAACAGAGAGACAGACTGGGGCAACAGGGAGGCAGACTGGGGCAACGGAGAGACAGACTGGGGCAATGGAGAGACAGACTGGGGCAACAGGGGACAGACTGGGGCAACAGAGAGACAGACTGGGGCAACAGAGAGACAGACTGGGGCAACAGAGAGTCAGACTGGGGCAACAGAGAGGCAGACTGGGGCAATGGAGAGACAGACTGGGGCAACGGAGAGACAGACTGGGGCAACAGGGGACAGACTGGGGCAACGGGACAGACTGGGGCAACGGAGAGACAGACTGGGGCAACGGAGAGACAGACTGGGGCAACAGGGGACAGACTGGGGCAACAGGGGACAGACTGGGGCAACAGAGAGACAGACTGGGGCAACGGAGAGACAGACTGGGGCAACAGGGGACAGACTGGGGCAACAGGGGACAGACTGGGGCAACAGAGAGACAGACTGGGGCAACGGAGAGACAGACTGGGGCAACGGAGAGACAGACTGGGGCAACAGGGGACAGACTGGGGCAACAGGGGACAGACTGGGGCAACAGAGAGACAGACTGGGGCAACAGAGAGGCAGACTGGGGCAACAGAGAGATAGACTGGGGCAACAGGGGACAGACTGGGGCAACGGAGAGACAGACTGGGGCAACGGAGAGATAGATTGGGGCAAGTGAGGAGATGGCCTGGAAAACTGAGGTCAGGTCATTCCACATCATCCCATTCAAAGCTGAGGGAATGGCAGTGGCAGGAGCTACCTGTACACCTGTCATTCTGACAGATACACGCAGCACGCTACTCCCCAAGCACCGGGGTACTGAATCGTTACTCACCCAGCACTGGGGTAGTAAGAGTCGTTACTCCCTGAGTACTCAACACTGTTAGTCCAGGAGCACAGCAGAGTAATCAGAGCCATTACTACCCCAAGCCCTGGAGTACGCAGAGCTATAACTCCCCGAGCACAGCAGAGTAATCAGAACTATTACTCCATGAGCACCGGTGAGTACTAGAATAATAGAAACACAAGAGTATAATAAGCGGAGAATAATACTTGGCGCCTCAAGTCTGACTCATCGTTAGAACATTCGGATTCGGCCCACAATGTCAGCGCTCGACTTGATCCCAAGTTAAACAGACAGCATCTGTCTGCGCATAATCCATATCCCTGTATTCCCTGCACTTCCCTGCACCTAACTAAAAGCTTCTTGAACCTCACTATCGTATCTGCCTCCACCCCCCTCCCCCCCACCAGCAGTGCGTTCCAGGCCCCCACCACCCTGTGTGGAAATCATCTTGCCCCGCACATCAATCCAAATTCAACTTTCCCCCTTCACCTTATAGCTGTGCCCTCGTAACTCGCAACTCTTTCTCTGTGCAAGTTCCCCTTCACCCTCACTCCCTCGATCTCTGAAATATTCGTCCATTTCCACTTCAGTTGCTTCCAAAGACCCGGCCTCCCCCACCCAGGGAACTCACTGCCACAAGAGAGAAGCCCCTGCTGGCCCCTTGTACTCCAGCTCAGTCCCCTTGTCAGCCCACCCTGGGGCCCGCACACAATGAACCCACGGGGACTCCCACCTGCCGGCACAATCTTCCCAGAGAGAAGGATCCAAGTCTCACCTCACCGAGGATGTTGATCTTGTGGCTTCTTTTGTCCAATTGCAGCTGGAAGAAGAAAATCCAAGCGTCAAGGCAAGAGTATTTTATGTCATGTGTCCCGGAACAGAACAACGCAATTCTTACTTACAACAACACTACAGATACGGAAACATCGTACTCTGTAAAACACATCATCAACAAACAAAAATCACATACATGCATTTGGAAAAACATCCAACATAACCCAGGGCTTGTCCCACCAGGATCATTTCTGTTTCTCTCTGCTACAGTTGGGCAGGAGGTACAGAAACATAACAGCGTGCATCCCTCGACTCAGGAATAACTTCATCCCCTCTGTCATCAGGCTTCATTACGTTAGGGTGCTGTCCGATCCACACCTACCCCACTGAGGTCATCGGACGTCATCTGTGGAATTGATGCACGACAAGGAGGGATGGCCGAGGGGAGGGACAGGCGTGGGGAGGGACGGGCGAGGGGAGGGACGGGCGAGGGGAGGGACGGGCGAGGGGACGGACGGGCGAGGGGAGAGGGACGGGCGAGGGGAGGGACGGGCGAGGGGAGGGACGGGCGAGGGGAGGGACGGGCGTGGGGAGGGACGGGCATGGGGAGGGGCGGGCGAGGGGAGGGACGGGCGAGGGGAGAGGGACGGGCGAGGGGAGGGACGGGCGAGGGGAGGGACGGGCGTGGGGAGGGACGGGCGTGGGGAGGGACGGGCGTGGGGAGGGACGGGCGTGGGGAGGGACGGGCGAGGGGAGGGACGGGCGAGGGGAGAGGGACGGGCGAGGGGAGGGACGGGCGAGGGGAGGGACGGGCGAGGGGAGGGACGGGCGAGGGGAGGGACGGGCGAGGGGAGGGACGGGCGAGGGGAGGGACGGGCGAGGGGAGGGACGGGCGAGGGGAGGGACGGGCGAGGGGAGGGACGGGCGAGGGGAGGGACGGGCGAGGGGAGGGACGGGCGAGGGGAGGGACGGGCGAGGGGAGGGACGGGCGAGGGGAGGGACGGGCGAGGGGAGGGACGGGCGAGGGGAGGGACGGGCGAGGGGAGGGACGGGCGTGGGGAGGGACGGGCGAGGGGAGGGACGGGCGTGGGGAGGGACGGGCGAGGGGAGGGACGGGCGAGGGGAGGGACGGGCGAGGGGAGGGACGGGCGAGGGGAGGGACGGGCGAGGGGAGGGACGGGCGAGGGGAGGGACGGGCGAGGGGAGGGACGGGCGAGGGGAGGGACGGGCGAGGGGAGGGACGGGCGAGGGGAGGGACGGGCGAGGGGAGGGATGGGCGAGGGGAGGGACGGGTGAAGAGCATCCAAAGTAAGGCGATGGCTGGAGGCCTGCAACAGCCTGGGTCTTGCCTGGAACACGACCCACTCACAAGAACGAGAGCGCAGACTGGACTTTGAAAACTGCGCCTCTTGCAAGCGGTCGCAGCAGACTTTCTCTACACTTGCTAAATGAGGAAGTGCTTAGGTTTGGCATCACTGTACTAGATTGAGTGCAAGAAAATAATGTCACAGTGTGTTTGCCCATACGAGAATAAATGCACCGTTGACCTATATTTGCACCCTATAATTTCCCCTTTGCTCCACCTAAAGTAGACATGTGTAATTTTAGTTGAGTTAAGTGTTGGAGACACAGCGTGTAAACCCACCTAGCCTGCGCCAATCAGCGATCCCCGCACATTAACACTATCCCACACACACTAGGAACAATTAATACCAAACCTGTACGTCTTTGGGGTGTGGGAGATAATCAGAGTTCCCGAACAAAACCCACGCGGTCACGGGGAGAGCGTACAAACTGTGTATAGACAGCACCCGTGGTCGGGATCGAACCTGGGTCTCTGGTGCTGTGGAGGCTGCAACTCTACCGCTGCACCACCGCGTTAGCTTTGCTATACAAACAAAGATCTCGGAGAAAATCCCAAACGGTCACGGGGAGAACGTACAAACTCTGTACGGACAGCACCTGTAGTCGGGATCGAACCCGGGTCTCTGGCAGCTCTACCACTGCGCCACCGTGCCGCCCTGAGTTGACTAAAGGGCCTGTCCTGCCAGCATGCAACTCTATGCGATGAGCGCAATCAAACTAGAAGCGGGGGCCGCGCGGAGGTCGGGTGATCCCCTGTACAGGGCCGTTCCCACCACCATGCGCCTGCATGCGGCAAGCGCGACCAAACCGGCAGCGAGGGCCGCGCGGAGGTCGGGTGAGTGGCGCAACGCAGCGCAAAGTGAGGCGAAACGGAGCGAAGTCTTAAAGGTAAGTTCGCCCGGACAGAGAGGGACACACAGAGAGGGGCACAGAGGCACACACATAGAGGGTCACGGAGGCACATACAGATAGGTTCACGGAGGCACGATGTCGGGGCGGTGTGTCATGCGTCGAGGCGACTGCGAGCCGGCAAGCCGTTGCCGCGCGGAATTTTTGAACATGGTCAGTTTTTCGGAGCCCCCGCGCGATGTCGGGACGAACTCCGCACGGCTCCGCGACGCCGGACGGCTCAAGCGACCACGTTAGGTCGTGCTCATCGCATAGAGTTGCATGCTGGTGGGACACGCCCTTAAAGCTGTAAAGGGTGCAGAGAAGATTTACGAGATGTCGCCAGGACTCGAGGGCCTGAGCTTATAGGGAGAGGTTGGGCAGACTAGGATTTCATTCCTTGCTCAGGAGGCTCACGGGTGATCTTATATCTCGCCCCGAAACGTCACCTATTCCTTTTCCCCGGAGAAGCTATCTGACCCGCTGAGTTACTCCAGCATTTTGTGTCCATCTTCAGCATCTGCAGTCCCTTCTTACACATGAAAAATCACAAGGTGAATATACACAGTCTTTCACCCTGGGCTGCAGAATCAATAACTTCATGCACTTTCTTGAGCATGATGAAATGGCAGCAAACATGGAGACGCCAGCATTGTATACACAATAACTTTCACTACATAATGTGGAATAGCATCTGTGACAATAAATAAATATCCATGTGCAAGAACTAGGCGACGCAGGCTTCAGGTGAGAGGCAAACGACTAATAGAAACCTGAGGGGCAACTTTGTCCACACAGAGGGTGGTGGGCATTTGGAATGAGCTGCCAGAGGAGGTAGTTGAGGCAGGTAATATAATAAAATGTATAAGACATTTGGACAGGTCCAAGGATAGGAACGGGTTATGGGGACAAACACGGGCAAACGGGACTCACGGATGGGCACCTTGGTCAGACAGACGAGTTGAACTGAAGGCCTATGTGGCCGTGCAGCGGGAGATATATCATCAATCGAACGGGACCGGCGGCATCTCTGGAAAGAAGGAATGGGTTACGTTTCGGGGCGAGACCCTTCTTCAGACTGAAAACGTCACCCATTCCTTCACTCCAGAGATGCTGCCTGTCCCGCTGAGTTACTCCAACATTTTGTGTCTACCTTCACTTTAAACCAGCATCTGCAGTTCTTTCTTACACATATCATCAATTGACAAAGTATGCAACATTTTACTTTCCCAACGGCCTCAACAGAAATCCATTGATCCACCGACATTTCGCAAGGCATTCATACCCAGTAACGATCTGACATCAAGACACCTGCTCCCCCTCACCTTTGAAATGTCACATGGACATTCAGAGATGGAGGGTTACGGTTCACATCCAGGTGGAGAAGATGAACTCATCTTGGCGACATGTTCAGTACAGACATTGTGGGCCCTCTCCCACCAGGCAAGAGGTACAGAAGTGTGAAAACGCACGCACACCTCCAGATTCAGGGACAGTTTCTTCCCAGCTGTTATCAGGCAACTGAACCATCCCACCACAACCAGAGCTACTATCTAGCTCATTGGAGGAGACCCTTTGACTATCTTTGATCGGACTTTAATGGCTGTACCATGCAATAACAGTATTCCCTTATTGTGTATCTGTACACTGTGGACGGCTCGATTGTAAGCTTTTCACTGCACCTCGGACACATGACAATAAACTAAACTGAACTAGACAAAACTATTGATCCTGTGTGTGTACTATTCTGTTTTATGTTCGATGGTACATGAGTCTTTTAAAACAGAACACTCAGAAACCACTGTCACCATCTTCTCAAATGATAACTGGAGATTGTGAGTAGTGGCCTCAAGGGATCGCAGAGAATGAATAAATAATAACTCATGCACAGTTTCACTCCGGTGCCATGTAAGCATGGAATGCTGATGGGAAGATGCTGGTCACCCAAGGACTTAGCTGGAGATGTTTGTGTCTGTCTGTCACTGGGCATGGAGCAGTAGTCTGACCACTAGAGGACTGGGCTGGAGTCAGGAACAGCATGAGGAGAGCAGTGTGGACCTTGCAGTTATATAAGATGCTGGTGATGCCGCATATAGAGTATTGTGCTCCGTTCAAAGCACCATGTTATAGGAAAAATACATACAAGCTGTACGAGGATGTTGGCCGGACTGGAGGGTGAGAGCTATCGGGTTCATCTTCTTCTCCTTGCGTGTGGCGTGCACAGCCTAAAGTTGGCGGACAACTTGTTCTATTTGATCTTCTGTTTGTGCACGCTGAGTTGATTGCATTCGTCGAAACAGGGCGGACCACGTGAAGATTGCAATCTTCCACCCCCGCTATCGGGTTCAGCAGGCTGGGACTCTATTCCTTGGAGCGCAGGAGGATGAGGGATGATCCTATAAAGGTGGATAAAATCATGAGAGCAATAGATCTCTCTTGCCCAGAGTAGGTGAATCGAGGACCAGAGGACATAGGTTTAAGGTGATGGAAAAAAGATTTAATAGCAATCTGAGGGATAACCTTTCCACACAGAGGGTGGTGGGTGTATGGAACGAGCTGCCAGAGGAGGTAGATGAGGCAGGGACTATCCCAACATTTAAGAAACAGTTAGACAGTTACATGGATAGGACAGGTTTGGAGGGATATGGTCAAATGTTGGCAGGTGGGACTAGTGTAGCTGGGGCATGTGGGCCAGTGTGGGTACGTTGGGCCGAAGGGCCTGTTTCAACACTGTATCGCTCTATGACATGGACTCTATGAGGAAGGAATAGAATGTTTTGAAATGCTGAAAGATGTTATAATGCAGAGACTGGCGAGAATGGCCCCCTCTACGCTGGCTTTGAACAGACAGAGGGCGGGTGGTGTGACATGTCGGGTGAGCCTGTTCCCAGGGTCACTATCACCGATGCCAGGCTGGCCTTGCAGAGAGAGAACCCAGAGGAAGGCGGTGGTCACTGCGGTGTCCTCGCACGAGCGACCAGTGATGGATCCATGATACTGTCACCAGGTTCAGCGATATGCATTGTTCTGCATATATCCTGGTCAAATCCCACAGCACGCCTCACCTAGGCAACGCACAAAGACTAGCCACCTATCCGGGGCCGACAACGTTTTAAATGCTTTTAGTAGTTTTCTCTTCTCACGGCAGCAAAGCAGGCCTGACACCGCACGTGGCCACAGGAGGCCTCCCACATGTTCTTGGTGGCTCCCCACGTCAACTCTTCACTCTCACCCCCCCCCCCCACCCCTTCTTCAGGGTCACTCTTAGTTCTTGCCACCCCCCCCCCCCCCCCCCCCCCCCCCCGGGTTACTCTCTGCCCCCATCAGCTGAAAGAATGTGGCACGTGGCGCAGCGGTAGAGTTGCTGGCTTACAGTGTTTACAGCGCCAGAGACCCGGGTTCAATCCCCACTACGGGTGCTGTCTGTGCAGAGTTTGTACGTTCACCCCATGACCGCGCGGGTTTTCTCCGAGATATTCGGATTCCTCCCACACTCCAAAGACGCAAATGTCTGTAAGTTAATTGGCTCGGCAAATGTAAAAATGGTCCTTAGTGTGTGTGTGATAGTGTTAATATGCGGGGATCGCTGGTCGGCGCGGACCCGGTGGTGAAGGCCCTGTTTCCACGCTGTGTCCCTAATACTAAAAAAACTAAAGTATTCTTGCATTTCTTTAATCTCTCCCTACTCCAAATTGAGGTTCCCCCCTGCTCTAAGAAGACCACCATCATTCTAGCGCGGATCCAGTGGGCTGAAAGGGCCTGTTTCCGCGCTGTGTCTAAACTAAAGTTCGCTGGTTTGCCTAATGAGTCCCACCCAGTGGCTGTGAGGTGTTTCGATGGACTGGTCAATGCACACGTTATCTCCAGCTTCCTGGACTGCCTTGACCCACAGAAGTTTCACCACCACCATTACAGTCCGCGGCAGGAGCTGTCTCCATGGCCCTAAACCCAACTCGGGAACATCTGGATAACAAGGGCCTTCACAGAAAGGAATCCCTCCTCATCTCCTTCCTTTCATGCTGAGGCCATGGCCTCTGGTCCTAGACTCTCCCACTAGTTGACATCCTCTCTACATCCAAATAGTTGTGATGTTTACACCGAGGAGTTTGAAGCCCTTGACCGCTCCACTTCAGCGCTGGAGTGTGCACTATTTATAGACTACAGCTGTGGCCAAATTCTGTTCTGGCTCCATCTACAGATTTGCAGAAGACACCACTGTGGCGGGCTGGACCATGAACCGTGACAAGGCGGAGTACAGGATGGAGATCGTGGCATCAGAACAACAACCGCTCCCTCAATGTCAACAACGTGAATGAGCTGGATACTGACCAGGAGGCGTGATGGCGGACACACTCCAGTCCGCATCTACAGCACTGAAGTGGACAGGTCAAGAACTTCAACTTCCTCCTTGTCAATATCACAACTATCTGGATGTGGAGAGGATGTTTCCACTAGTGGGAGAGTCTAGGACTAGAGGTCACAGCCTCAGAATTAAAGGACATACCTTTAGCAGGGAGATGAGGATGGATTTCTTTAGTCACAGGGTGGTGAATCTGTGGAATGCATTGCCGCAGATGGATGTGGAGGCCAAATCAATGGGCATTTTTAAGGCAGAGATTGATAGATTCTTGATTAGTACGGGCGTTTGAGGTTATGGGGAGAAGGCAGGAGAATGGGGTTGAGAGGGAAAGATAGATCAGCCATTATTGAATGGCTGAGTAGATTTCTCCAGCATCTGCAGTTCTTTCTTAAACATCAGCCATGATTGAATGGCTGAGTAGATTTGATGGGCCGAATGGCCTAATTCTGCTCTAATAACCTACGATGCTATATGTTCATTGGTCACACAGACTGCTGGTGATTTCCTTCTTCCAGGGAGAGCCGCGCTAACTTGATGTTGACTGTCGCAGTGGTTTCATTCTTTTTATAACTGCTTCCAAAAGTAGATGTGCTGATGGAATGAGATTCATTCAAGGAAATATGTATTTAAATCTCACACAATTAAACCCAGCATCAGGTTTGAGTTTAATTTATTGTCACGTGTACCGAGGCACAGTGAGGAGCTTGTGTTGCGTGCTATCCCGTGAGCGGAAAGACAATACGTGATTACAATCCAGACGTCCATCGTGTACAGATACACAAAAGGGAAGTTAAGGGCCTGTCCCACTTGCATGTGATTGCATGCGTCTGGCGCGAGCAAACGTGGTCGCTTGAGGCGTAACGGCACCGTATGGCCGCGCAGGGTTGGTCCCACTTAGAAGCGCAGAGGCGTATGGAGTTGTGTGTGGCTGGTCCCAACATCGCGCAGGGCTCCGAATATCCCGCACTGTCCGAACATTTTGCGCGCCAACGGCCTGTCGGCCCGCAGGTGCATTGTGGGCGTACGCAGCATCTTGACGTCGTACGCATAGCGCGTGGCGTTGCGCGATGAAGTTGCTGCCCGGCGTGGCGTTGCGCGATGACGTCACCGCCCGATGCCGTGCGACGCCCAAATTCAGTTGGCCCGCCTCCTGCCCAGCTGATTGGTGAGTATGATGTCAGGATCAGCCCCGCACAACTCCATCCGCCTCCGCGGTTCGAATAGGGGGTGTACGCCTCAAGCCACCATGTTAGGCCACGCTAGGCGTATGCAATCGCATGCTGGTGGGACAGGCCCGTAAGTTAGTTTGGTGGACTGCGCTGCGTTTGGAACTCAACAACTTCTGTGGACTTGGGTGGAGCGATTGGCAAACCTGGCAGTGATGCATACTGATAGGATCCTTTCAAAGGTGCATCTGTAGAAAGTGGGCAAGAGTCATGGCGATATACTGCATTTCATGCGCCTTCTGAGGATGTAGAGGCCTTGGTGTGCTTTCTTGGCCAGAGGGTTTTGTAGTTAGTCCAGAACAAATAGTTCATGTTCATAAGACATGGGGCCCAGTCACAGCACAGACTATTTAACGGGGAGATGGTCTTTAATTGATTGAGACAACAAGCCACTTGAGTCAGGGAATCGAAGAGTTATACAAGATGGATATTGGCTCCTCAACCCACGCTGTCCCTGCCCACCAAGTAAATATATTTGCCTACATCTGGCCCCTAGACCTAGTACTGGGCGGCACGGTGGCGCAGCAGTAGAGTTGCTGCCTGACACCACCAGAGACCCGGGTTCGATCCTGACTGCTGGAGCTGTCTGTACGGAGTTTGTACGTTCTCCCTGTGACCTGTGTGGGTTTTCTCTGAGATCTTCGGTTTCCTCCCACACGCCAAAGACGTACCGGTTTGGAGTTTAATTGGCTCGGTAAGGATGTAAATTGTCCCTAGTGTGTGCAGGATAGTGTTAATGTGCGGGGATCGCTGGTCACTGTGGACTTGATGGGCCGAAGGGCCTGTTTCCACTCTGTATCTGTAAACTAAACCTCTGAACTCTTCCTATCCATATCCCTGGCCTTCAGCTGTCCTAGATCTGTGCAAATTCCTCATGTCGTAATTAGATTCACATCTATTGTGCCTTCTGACATCTCAATCCAGACAAAGACTACTCTTTGAGTGAAAAAGTTGCCCCTGAGGCCTTGCTTAAATCTCTCCGCTCTCAGCTGAAACCTATTCATCCCTGTTTTAAAATCCTCTATATGAGGAAAGAGACAGTGACACTTGATCCAAACACCTCATGGTCTTAATGTCACCACTCAACCTCTGACACGGCCAAGGAGAAAGCCAGAGCCTATCCAAGTCTGGTGTCTGAAGAAATGCCACGCTCATGTTCTCCAAAGATGCTGCCTGACTGCTCATCCTGTTTAGCACAGATATGATGGGCCGAAGGGCCAGATTCCATGCGGTTCCATTCTATGTTTAGTTTAGAGATACAGCACGAGATACAGAACGTCCGACCAAGTCCCAGAGACGGAGACAAGGAAACACTTTTTCTCACAGAGAGTGGTGAGTCTGTGGAATTCTCTGCCTCAGAGGGTGGTGGAGGCCGGTTCTCTGGATGCTTTCAAGAGAGCTAGATCGGGCTCTTAACAACAAGTCTGGGAATATGGGGAGAAGGCAAGGACGGGGTACTGATTGGGGATGATCAGCCATGATCACATTGAATGGAGGTGCTGGCTCGAAGGGCCGAATGGCCTACTCCTGCACATATTGTCCATTGTCTATTGACCAGCGATCCCTGCACACTAGCACTATCCTACACACACTAGCACTATCCTACACACACTAGCACTATCCTACACACACTAGCACTATCCTACACACACTAGCACTATCGCACACACACTAGCACTATCCTACACACACTAGCACTATCCTACACACACTAGCACTATCCTACACACACTAGCACTATCCTACACACACTAGCACTATCCCACACACACTAACACTATCCCACACACACTAGCACTATCCCACACACACTAGCACTATCCTACACACACTAGCACTATCCTACACACACTAGCACTATCCTACACACACTAGCACTATCCTACACACACTAGCACTATCCCACACACACTAGCACTATCCTACACACACTAGCACTATCCTACACTCACTAGCACTATCCTACACACACTAGCACTATCCTACACACACTAGCACTATCCTACACACACTAGCACTATCCCACACACACTAGCACTATCCTACACACACTAGCACTATCCTACACACACTAGCACTATCCCACACACACTAGCACTATCCCACACACACTAGCACTATCCCACACACACTAGCACTATCCTACACACACTAGCACTATCCTACACACACTAGCACTATCCTACACACACTAGCACTATCCTACACACACTAGCACTATCCCACACACACTAGCACTATCCTACACACACTAGCACTATCCTACACACACTAGCACTATCCTACACACACTAGCACTATCCTACACTCACTAGCACTATCCTACACACACTAGCACTATCCTACACACACTAGCACTATCCTACACACACTAGCACTATCCCACACACACTAGCACTATCCTACACACACTAGCACTATCCTACACACACTAGCACTATCCCACACACACTAGCACTATCCCACACACACTAGCACTATCCCACACACACTAGCACTATCCTACACACACTAGCACTATCCTACACACACTAGCACTATCCTACACACACTAGCACTATCCTACACACACTAGCACTATCCCACACACACTAGCACTATCCTACACACACTAGCACTATCCTACACACACTAGCACTATCCCACACACACTAGCACTATCCCACACACACTAGCACTATCCTACACACACTAGCACTATCCCACACACACTAGCACTATCCCACACACACTAGCACTATCCTACACACACTAGCACTATCCTACACACACTAGCACTATCCTACACACACTAGCACTATCCTACACACACTAGCACTATCCTACACACACTAGCACTATCCTACACACACTAGCACTATCCTACACACACTAGCACTATCCTACACACACTAGCACTATCCTACACACACTAGCACTATCCTACACACACTAGCACTATCCTACACACACTAGCACTATCCTACACACACTAGCACTATCCCACACACACTAGCACTATCCTACACACACTAGCACTATCCTACACTCACTAGCACTATCCTACACACACTAGCACTATCCCACACACACTAGCACTATCCTACACACACTAGCACTATCCTACACACACTAGCAATATCCTACATACACTGGAGACAATTTGCAAATCTTTACCGAAGCCAATAAACTTGCAAAAGAATACATCTTTGGAGTGTGGGAGGAAACCGGAGCACCTGGAGAAAACCCACTTGGTCATGGGGAGGAGGTACAAACTACGTACAGACAGCACCCGTAGATAGGATCAAGCCCGGGTCTCTGGCACTGTGAGGCAGCAACACTACCGCTGCTCCACCGTGTTACCCCCAATGTTATCCCTCAGTTTTAGAGAATTTATCTCAACTCTCTTGGCTCTCTGGAGCTCCACATGCATGAAATGACTCTGCAAGTGTAGTCACATCCGCAGTGCAGGAGGGAGCAGTCTACTGTGCACGGCTCAGCACCACGCTACATCACTGCTTTCCACAATTCAAGCACATTGTCACATATCCAACACACCGACAATTTTGCCTTCAACTGTAAACCTCGGCACAAAGCCCCAAAGACGTGCAGGTTTGTAGGTTAATTGGCTTGGTAAATGTAACAATTGTCCCGAGTGTGTGTAGGAGAGCGTGAATGTGCGGGGATCGCTGGTCGGCACGGACTCGGTGGGTTGAAGGGCCCGTCTCCGTGCTGTATCTCTAAACTAAACTAAACCCCTTGTGCCTCCCCCCCAAGGGCATTTGTCCCCTTCCTGTGTTGCCTTAGGGGCAGAGGGTAAGTGCCCAGTGTAAGGGCACAGACAGGGGGCACAGACAGGGGGCACAGACAGAGGGCACAGACAGAGGGCACACGGGCGCCATCCAGACTATGAGGGGAGCCCTCCATCTTGCTTTCACTGTGGTTCATGAAAACAAGCTGAACTTGCCAAGTCACGGACACACCTCAGCTGAGGCTTGGGGGAAGCACATTGGTCCATCCCACCCCACTGTAGGGACTAGAGCCCATGATCCAGTCTGTCACAACAGCACGGCACTGAGTTGACAATGGTCCCATCCCCACAGCACCTTGCATGTCCAAGACCAAGGCTTTTCCAATGTTGCGCTCTCTCAAGCAGCATGCTGGGACACTCCCGGCAAGCAGGCCGGGCAAGGAGGGATGGAGAACGAGGCGGGCAGCCAAGAACGATGGGGGGACCCGGCATGTAAGTGTTTCTGTCGGCTCCAACATGATGCCACCACCACTCACATCCTGCCCTCTCCTTCACTTTCAGCCTTCCACACAGACCTGGTCCACTCATTCCTCCCTAACTAGAAACAGAGGTACATAGACAATAGGTGCAGGAGGAGGCTATTCGGCCCTTCGAGCCAGCACCACCATTCATTGTGATCATGGCTGATCATCCAAATCAATAACCCGTGCCTGCCTTCTCCCCATATCCCTTGATTCCACTAGCACCTAACTCTCGAATCTAACTCTCTTTTAAATTCATCCAGTGACTTGGCCTCCACTGCCTTCTATGGCAGAGAATTCCTCAAATTCACAACTCTCTGGGTGAAAACGTTTTTTCTCATCTCAGTTTTAAACGACCTCCCCTTTATTCTTAGACTGTGGCCCCTGGTTCTGGACTCCCCCAACATTTTTCCTGCATCTAGCTTGTCCAGTCCTTTTATAATTTTATACGTCATTTTCTACTGGCACTTCTCCCAGCAACCCTTGGTGTAAAGCTGTTCCCCCCCCCCTCACTCACTGACGCACCTCGTCAGGCACACTGTTCCGTAGATATAGTCAGACACGGCTTGGGCTTGGTTGGTGGGCCGAGGTTTCCAGCGTCAATGTTCAACAGATGTATCTGTGACTAGGTCAGACCTTCTTCCCACCAAGGCATTTGTACTCTGGCAGATCCCTGAGATCTACTAGCTGCTCGCAATATCCCAGTGTCTCAGTCGACCGAGAATCACAGCAAATCCAAGAGTATAGAAGTATAAAAGTATCCTTTATTGTCATTCAGGCATTTCAGTCTGAACCAAATTGTGAACCTTGCAGTCATAACAGAGAATAAAATAACAAAACACACACTTAACACAGTTTAACATCCACCACAGTGAGTCCACCAGGCACCTCCTCACTGTGATGGAAGGCAAATGTCTTAAAGTCCTTGTCTCTTCCCTGCTCGCCTCGATTCCCTCCCCGACCCGATTCACAGTGTAATCAATGTTGCGGGGGAACAGTTTGTTAAAATTCTGAAAATTAGAAGATTTTTACCAAATAACCTTTATTTTTACGAGGATGTTTCCGTAACCGGCTTCCGTCTCCGCACTAGTATCCCGTGGGATCTTTGGTGCGGAGACGGAAACCGGTTACGGAAATGGGGTCTTAAATTACCCATGAATCTGCCCATGACCGTACTACGTCTTTCTCATCGCGTGGCCTATCTTGCTCGATATAGGATCTTTGATGCTGCCTGTCCCGCTGAGTTACTCCAGCACTTTGTGTCTATCTTCGGTATAAACCAGCATCTGCAGTTCTGTCTACGTTTACGTCCAAGTCATTTACATATATATATATCACAAACAGCAGTGGTCCCATCACAGATCTCTGCAGAACTCCACTGATTACAGACCTCCAACCTGTATCTTGTCCTTCTACCACAAGCCTCCATGTTCAGTAAGACAGTTCCGAATCCATACAACCCAGTCACTGTGAATCCCGTGCACCTTAATCTGGATCATGGACCTTATCAAAAGCCTTATTAAAATCCACAGTATAATCCAGAATTTAATTTGTCACATTAAAATAAATGCAATCAAGTGAGCAAAACACGGCTTGCCATGTACAAAGCCCCCATGGCCATCCGTAGTTAACTCATTCTCTTCCAAATGTGAGTAAAGCCCACCGCAAAGAATTCTCTCCAATAATGATCCTACGACATGATGTGAAACTCAATGGCCTATAGTTTCCTGGATTCTCTGTACTTCCGTTTGCCAGGGACCAGGTTCGATCCTGACCACGGGCGCTGTTTGTACGTTCTCCCCGTGCCCGCGTGGATATTGCCCGAGATCTTCGGTTTCCTCCCACTCTCCAAAGACAACGGGCAGGTCTCACTGCCGCCCGACAGGACATGACCACCGTGCCAGATCGATCGTGATGCTGATCTATGAACACTAGTAAACTTGGCGATCAACCAAAAGGCTGTTGTGAAACATGGAAGGCAACGGCAGCAGCATCAATGCCTGTGTGCACCAAGAGGCAGTCGGTGTCCACACTTTCCAAGTCCCATCATCACCCCATCCTCCAATCTAACTCCCACGATCAAAGATAGACACAGAGTGCTGGAGTAACTCAGCAGGTCAGGCAGCATCTCTGGAGAAAATGTCAGGACTTTCATATGAGGAAAGACTGGATAGACTCGGCTTGTACTCGCTGGAATTTAGAAGATTGAGGGGGGATCTTATAGAAACTTACAAAATTCTTAAGGGGTTGGACAAGCTAGATGCTGGAAGATTGTTCCCGATGTTGGGGGAGTCCAGGACAAGGGGTCACAGTCTAAGGATAAGGGGGAAATCCTTTAGGACCGAGATGAGGAAACCATTCTTACACAGAGAGTGGTGAGTCTCTGGAATTCTCTGCCACAGAAGGTAGTTGAGGCCAGTTCATTGGCTATATTTAAGAGGGCGTTAGATGTGGCCCTTGTGGCTAAAGGGATCAGGGGGTATGGAGAGAAGGCAGGTACGGGATACTGAGTTGGATGATCAGCCATGATCACATTGAATGGCGGTGCAGGCTCGAAGGGGCCGAATGGCCTACTCCTGCACCTATTTTCTATGTTTCTATGAGAGAAGGAATGGGCGACGCTTCAGGTCTTCTTCTGAATGATGCTGCCCGTCCAGTAGTTACTCCAGCATGTTGTGTCCATCTTCAGTTAAACCAGTTTCTGCGATTCCTTTTCCATTCAATCTTTCAACAGCCCCCTCCCCCCCCCCCCCCCCCCCCATTCCATCCCACCCATCAACCACTCCCACTAAGCCTCTTCCTCTTTGGCAGTGAGGAGGTTTGGATCCAGTTTAATTCGACTGCTGTGGACGGATTTGTCTCAACAACTTCCTCCAGTTGCTGTGAAACCTAATCTGCCAGCTGCCTGCTCTGTTGGAAGCCAATGACCAGCTGGGCAAGAGAATGGCTGCAGTTCATAGGACCCTGGCTGCGATCTAGTGGAAACATTAGCAGCACCGGCCTCAGTCAGGATTAGCCTCACTGTGTGAAACTCTGACAGAGCGTGGGAGCAACAGCACCCACCTACACTGGGCTGCACCATGCACACGGGACCGGGGGGCGGAGGGGGGGGGGGGAGGGGGAGAGAGGGGGAGAGGGGGGGAGAGGGGTGGAGAGGGGTGGAGAGGGGGGAGGGGGAGAGGGGGGGGGGGAGAGGGGAGAGAGGGAGGGGGAGGGGGGAGGGGAGAGGGGGAGAGGGGGGGAGAGGGGGAGAGGGGAGAGAGAGACACAGGCAGGCAACGAGAGATAGAGGGAGAGCGAGAGGGAGAGAGAACGCAAGAGCCAGCGAGATCGATGAGTAAATGAGAGGACGAGGAAACTGAACGAGAGTGAGAGAGACGCGGGGGTGGGGACCACAGGGCGGCAGGCATGGGTGTCCGAGTCACAGACCTCTGGCCAGAGTGGGCGAGTGTGTAATTGTCACATGTACCGGGAACGGAACAATTACTTTCCCACCATCTGCAGATTCACAGACCCGTTAATACAACAAATCAATATAAAGTCTAATATGATAATTGATCAGCAGTACGAGTGATGTAGACCGTGACAGGCATGACCCGGCCGGCAGCAGCATCCTCTCCATGTGTGGCCAAGCCATCTATGACAGAGGCGGCTGGACAAACCCGCCCAGTTCATCAACATTCTTCAGAGCTTTAAGCTGGTCCATGTGTAACCCCAGTCCAACCAAAGTGGTCCACTCTTCTAAAGACCCAAAACATCACCCATTCCTTCTCTCCAGAGATGCTGCCTGTCCCGCTGAGTTACTCCAGCATTTTGTGTCCATATTGGTTCCACTCGTCGATGCACTTTCAAATCCATTTCTCGCTGATGAAAATTGGGAAAGGCAATAAATGCTGACCTTGCAACAATGTACAGATCTTCAGCTTCGAGATACAGTGCAGAAACAGGCCCTTCAGCCCACTCTGACCAGCGATCCCTGCACACTTACACCATCCTACACACACTGGGGTCAATTTACAATTACACCAAGCCAATTTACCTCCACGCCAGTCCTTCTTTGGAGTGTGGAGGGAAACCTGAGCTCCCGGAGAAAACCCACGCAGGTCACGGGGAGAA